>OX253983.1:15960000-16164675 GCA_946000675.1 Vitis riparia x Vitis rupestris
TACTCGCACGGATTGCTGCCGATCCCGATACGGGCCTGGATTCTACCATTTTTCGGTATTCACACTGATTGTTACCTTTTCCGGGACTCATCCGATCAGCTTTTCGGTACTCGCACGGATTCCAGCCGATCCCTATACCGGCCCGGATTCTACCATTTTTCGGTATTCACACTGATCGTAACCTTTTCCGGGACTCATCCGATCAGCTTTTCGGTACTCGCACGGATTCCAGCTGATCCCCATACCGGCCCGGATTCTACAATTTTTCGGTATTCACACTGATCGTAACCTTTTCCCGGACTCATCCGATCAGCTTTTCGGTACTCGCACGGATTGCTGCCGATCCCGATACGGGCCCGGGTTCTACCATTTTTCGGTATTCACACTGATTGTAACCTTTTCCGGGACTCATCCGATCAGCTTTTCGGTACTCGCACGGATTCCAGCCGATCCCTATACCGGCCCGGATTCTACCATTTTTCGGTATTCACACTGATCGTAACCTTTTCCGGGACTCATCCGATCAGCTAATCGGTACTCGCACGGATTCCAGCCGATCCCCATACCGGCCCGGATTCTACAATTTTTCGGTATTCACACTGATCGTAACCTTTTCCCGGACTCATCCGATCAGCTTTTCGGTACTCGCACGGATTGCTGCCGATCGCGATACTAGCCCGGATTCTACCATTTTTCGGTATTCACACTAATTGTAACCTTTTCCGAGACTCACCCGATCAGCTTTTCGGTACTCGCACGGATTGCTGCCGATCCCGATACTCGCCCGGATTCTACCATTTTTCGGTTTTCACACTGATTGTAACCTTTTCCGGGACTCATCCGATCAGCTTTTCGGTACTCGCACGGATTCCAGCTGATCCCCATACCGGCCCGGATTCTACAATTTTTCGGTATTCACACTGATCGTAACCTTTTCCGGGACTCATCCGATCAGCTTTTCGGTACTCGCACGGATTGCTGCCGATCCCGATACTAGCCCGGATTCTTCCATTTTTCGGTATTCCCACTAATTGTAACCTTTTCCGAGACTCACCCGATCAGCTTTTCGGTACTCGCACGGATTGCTGTCGATCCCGATACGGGCCCGGATTCTACCATTTTTCGGTATTCACACTGATTGTAACCTTTTCCGGGACTCATCCGATCAGCTTTTCGGTACTCGCACGGATTGCTGCCGATCCCGATACTAGCCCGGATTCTTCCATTTTTCGGTATTCCCACTAATTGTAACCTTTTCCGAGACTCACCCGATCAGCTTTTCGGTACTCGCACGGATTGCTGTCGATCCCGATACGGGCCCGGATTCTACCATTTTTCGGTATTCACACTGATTGTAACCTTTTCCGGGACTCATCCGACCAGCTTTTCGGTACTCGCACGGATTCCAGCTGATCCCCATACCGGCCCGGATTCTACAATTTTTCGGTATTCACACTGATCGTAACCTTTTCCCGGACTCATCCGATCAGCTTTTCGGTACTCGCACGGATTGCTGCCGATCCCGATACGGGCCCGGGTTCTACCATTTTTCGGTATTCACACTGATCGTAACCTTTTCCGGGACTCATCCGATCAGCTAATCGGTACTCGCACGGATTCCAGCCGATCCCCATACCGGCCCGGATTCTACAATTTTTCGGTATTCACACTGATCGTAACCTTTTCCCGGACTCATCCGATCAGCTTTTCGGTACTCGCACGGATTGCTGCCGATCGCGATACTAGCCCGGATTCTACCATTTTTCGGTATTCACACTAATTGTAACCTTTTCCGAGACTCACCCGATCAGCTTTTCGGTACTCGCACGGATTGCTGCCGATCCCGATACTCGCCCGGATTCTACCATTTTTCGGTTTTCACACTGATTGTAACCTTTTCCGGGACTCATCCGATCAGCTTTTCGGTACTCGCACGGATTCCAGCTGATCCCCATACCGGCCCGGATTCTACAATTTTTCGGTATTCACACTGATCGTAACCTTTTCCGGGACTCATCCGATCAGCTTTTCGGTACTCGCACGGATTGCTGCCGATCCCGATACTAGCCCGGATTCTTCCATTTTTCGGTATTCCCACTAATTGTAACCTTTTCCGAGACTCACCCGATCAGCTTTTCGGTACTCGCACGGATTGCTGTCGATCCCGATACGGGCCCGGATTCTACCATTTTTCGGTATTCACACTGATTGTAACCTTTTCCGGGACTCATCCGATCAGCTTTTCGGTACTCGCACGGATTGCTGCCGATCCCGATACTAGCCCGGATTCTTCCATTTTTCGGTATTCCCACTAATTGTAACCTTTTCCGAGACTCACCCGATCAGCTTTTCGGTACTCGCACGGATTGCTGTCGATCCCGATACGGGCCCGGATTCTACCATTTTTCGGTATTCACACTGATTGTAACCTTTTCCGGGACTCATCCGACCAGCTTTTCGGTACTCGCACGGATTCCAGCTGATCCCCATACCGGCCCGGATTCTACAATTTTTCGGTATTCACACTGATCGTAACCTTTTCCCGGACTCATCCGATCAGCTTTTCGGTACTCGCACGGATTGCTGCCGATCCCGATACGGGCCCGGGTTCTACCATTTTTCGGTATTCACACTGATTGTAACCTTTTCCGGGACTCATCCGATCAGCTTTTCGGTACTCGCACGGATTCCAGCCGATCCCTATACCGGCCCGGATTCTACCATTTTTCGGTATTCACACTGATCGTAACCTTTTCCGGGACTCATCCGATCAGCTTTTCGGTACTCGCACGGATTCCAGCCGATCCCCATACCGGCCCGGATTCTACAATTTTTCGGTATTCACACTGATCGTAACCTTTTCCCGGACTCATCCGATCAGCTTTTCGGTACTCGCACGGATTGCTGCCGATCCCGATACTAGCCCGGATTCTACCATTTTTCGGTATTCACACTAATTGTAACCTTTTCCGAGACTCACCCGATCAGCTTTTCGGTACTCGCACGGATTGCTGCCGATCCCGATACTAGCCCGGATTCTACCATTTTTCGGTATTCACACTAATTGTAACCTTTTCCGAGACTCACCCGATCAGCTTTTCGGTACTCGCACGGATTGCTGCCGATCCCGATACTCGCCCGGATTCTACCATTTTTCGGTTTTCACACTGATTGTAACCTTTTCCGGGACTCATCCGATCAGTTTTTCGGTACTCGCACGGATTGCTGCCGATCCCGATACGGGCCCGGATTCTACCATTTTTCGGTATTCACACTGATTGTAACCTTTTCCGGGACTCATCCGATCAGCTTTTCGGTACTCGCACGGATTCCAGCCGATCCCCATACCGGCCCGGATTCTACCATTTTTCGGTATTCACACTGATCGTAACCTCTTCCGGGACTCATCCGATCAGCTTTTCGGTACTCGCACGGATTGCTGCCGATCCCGATACTAGCCCGGATTCTACCATTTTTCGGTATTCAAACTAATTGTAACCTTTTCCGAGACTCACCCGATCAGCTTTTCGGTACTCGCACGGATTGCTGCCGATCCCGATACTCGCCCGGATTCTACCATTTTTCGGTATTCACACTGATTGTAACCTTTTCCGGGACTCATCCGATCAGTTTTTCGGTACTCGCACGGATTGCTGCCGATCCCGATACGGGCCCGGATTCTACCATTTTTCGGTATTCACACTGATTGTAACCTTTTCCGGGACTCATCCGATCAGCTTTTCGGTACTCGCACGGATTCCAGCCGATCCCCATACCGGCCCGGATTCTACCATTTTTCGGTATTCACACTGATCGTATCCTTTTCCGGGACTCATCCGATCAGCTTTTCGGTACTCGCACGGATTCCAGCCGATCCCCATACCGGCCCGGATTCTACAATTTTTCGGTATTCACACTGATCGTAACCTTTTCCAGGACTCATCCGATCAGCTTTTCGGTACTCGCACGGATTGCTGCCGATCCCGATACTATCCCGGATTCTACCATTTTTCGGTATTCACACTAATTGTAACCTTTTCCGAGACTCATCCGATCAGCTTTTCGGTACTCGCATGGATTCCAGCCGATCCCCGTACCGGCCCGGATTCCACAATTTTTCGGTATTCACACTGATCGTAACCTTTTCCAGGACTCATCCGATCAGCTTTTCGGTACTCGCACGGATTGCTGCCGATCCCGATACTCGCCCGGATTCTACCATTTTTCGGTTTTCACACTGATTGTAACCTTTTCCGGGACTCATCCGATCAGCTTTTCGGTACTCGCACGGATTCCAGCCGATCCCCGTACCGGCCCGGATTCTACAATTTTTCGGTATTCACACTGATCGTAACCTTTTCCGGGACTCATCCGATCAGCTTTTCGGTACTCGCACGGATTGCTGCCGATCCCGATACTAGCCCGGATTCTTCCATTTTTCGGTATTCCCACTAATTGTAACCTTTTCCGAGACTCACCCGATCAGCTTTTCGGTACTCGCACGGATTGTTGTCGATCCCGATACGGGCCCGGATTCTACCATTTTTCGGTATTCACACTGATTGTAACCTTTTCCGGGACTCATCCGACCAGCTTTTCGGTACTCGCACGGATTCCAGCCGATCCCCATACCGGCCCGGATTCTACAATTTTTCGGTATTCACACTGATCGTAACCTCTTCCGGGACTCATCCGATCTGCTTTTCGGTACTCGCACGGATTGCTGCCGATCCCGATACTAGCCCGGATTCTACCATTTTTCGGTATTCACACTAATTGTAACCTTTTTCGAGACTCACCCGATCAGCTTTTCGGTACTCGCACGGATTGCTGCCGATCCCGATACTCGCCCGGATTCTACCATTTTTCGGTATTCACACTGATTGTAACCTTTTCCGGGACTCATCCGATCAGTTTTTCGGTACTCGCACGGATTGCTGCCGATCCCGATACGGGCCCGGATTCTACCATTTTTCGGTATTCACACTGATTGTAACCTTTTCCGGGACTCATCCGATCAGCTTTTCGGTACTCGCACGGATTGCTGCCGATCCCGATACTAGCCCGGATTCTTCCATTTTTCGGTATTCCCACTAATTGTAACCTTTTCCGAGACTCACCCGATCAGCTTTTCGGTACTCGCACGGATTGCTGCCGATCCCGATACTCGCCCGGATTCTACCATTTTTCGGTTTTCACACTGATTGTAACCTTTTCCGGGACTCATCCGATCAGTTTTTCGGTACTCGCACGGATTGCTGCCGATCCCGATACGGGCCCGGATTCTACCATTTTTCGGTATTCACACTGATTGTAACCTTTTCCGGGACTCATCCGATCAGCTTTTCGGTACTCGCACGGATTCCAGCCGATCCCCATACCGGCCCGGATTCTACCATTTTTCGGTATTCACACTGATCGTAACCTCTTCCGGGACTCATCCGATCAGCTTTTCGGTACTCGCACGGATTGCTGCCGATCCCGATACTAGCCCGGATTCTACCATTTTTCGGTATTCAAACTAATTGTAACCTTTTCCGAGACTCACCCGATCAGCTTTTCGGTACTCGCACGGATTGCTGCCGATCCCGATACTCGCCCGGATTCTACCATTTTTCGGTATTCACACTGATTGTAACCTTTTCCGGGACTCATCCGATCAGTTTTTCGGTACTCGCACGGATTGCTGCCGATCCCGATACGGGCCCGGATTCTACCATTTTTCGGTATTCACACTGATTGTAACCTTTTCCGGGACTCATCCGATCAGCTTTTCGGTACTCGCACGGATTCCAGCCGATCCCCATACCGGCCCGGATTCTACCATTTTTCGGTATTCACACTGATCGTAACCTTTTCCGGGACTCATCCGATCAGCTTTTCGGTACTCGCACGGATTCCAGCCGATCCCCATACCGGCCCGGATTCTACAATTTTTCGGTATTCACACTGATCGTAACCTTTTCCGGGACTCATCCGATCAGCTTTTCGGTACTCGCACGGATTGCTGCCGATCCCGATACTATCCCGGATTCTACCATTTTTCGGTATTCACACTAATTGTAACCTTTTCCGAGACTCATCCGATCAGCTTTTCGGTACTCGCACGGATTCCAGCCGATCCCCGTACCGGCCCGGATTCTACAATTTTTCGGTATTCACACTGATCGTAACCTTTTCCAGGACTCATCCGATCAGCTTTTCGGTACTCGCACGGATTGCTGCCGATCCCGATACTCGCCCGGATTCTACCATTTTTCGGTTTTCACACTGATTGTAACCTTTTCCGGGACTCATCCGATCAGCTTTTCGGTACTCGCACGGATTCCAGCCGATCCCCGTACCGGCCCGGATTCTACAATTTTTCGGTATTCACACTGATCGTAACCTTTTCCGGGACTCATCCGATCAGCTTTTCGGTACTCGCACGGATTGCTGCCGATCCCGATACTAGCCCGGATTCTACCATTTTTCGGTATTCACACTAATTGTAACCTTTTCCGAGACTCACCCGATCAGCTTTTCGGTACTCGCACGGATTGCTGCCGATCCCGATACTAGCCCGGATTCTACCATTTTTCGGTATTCAAACTAATTGTAACCTTTTCCGAGACTCACCCGATCAGCTTTTCGGTACTCGCACGGATTGCTGCCGATCCCGATACTCGCCCGGATTCTACCATTTTTCGGTATTCACACTGATTGTAACCTTTTCCGGGACTCATCCGATCAGTTTTTCGGTACTCGCACGGATTGCTGCCGATCCCGATACGGGCCCGGATTCTACCATTTTTCGGTATTCACACTGATTGTAACCTTTTCCGGGACTCATCCGATCAGCTTTTCGGTACTCGCACGGATTCCAGCCGATCCCCATACCGGCCCGGATTCTACCATTTTTCGGTATTCACACTGATCGTAACCTTTTCCGGGACTCATCCGATCAGCTTTTCGGTACTCGCACGGATTCCAGCCGATCCCCATACCGGCCCGGATTCTACAATTTTTCGGTATTCACACTGATCGTAACCTTTTCCGGGACTCATCCGATCAGCTTTTCGGTACTCGCACGGATTGCTGCCGATCCCGATACTATCCCGGATTCTACCATTTTTCGGTATTCACACTAATTGTAACCTTTTCCGAGACTCATCCGATCAGCTTTTCGGTACTCGCACGGATTCCAGCCGATCCCCGTACCGGCCCGGATTCTACAATTTTTCGGTATTCACACTGATCGTAACCTTTTCCAGGACTCATCCGATCAGCTTTTCGGTACTCGCACGGATTGCTGCCGATCCCGATACTCGCCCGGATTCTACCATTTTTCGGTTTTCACACTGATTGTAACCTTTTCCGGGACTCATCCGATCAGCTTTTCGGTACTCGCACGGATTCCAGCCGATCCCCGTACCGGCCCGGATTCTACAATTTTTCGGTATTCACACTGATCGTAACCTTTTCCGGGACTCATCCGATCAGCTTTTCGGTACTCGCACGGATTGCTGCCGATCCCGATACTAGCCCGGATTCTACCATTTTTCGGTATTCACACTAATTGTAACCTTTTCCGAGACTCACCCGATCAGCTTTTCGGTACTCGCACGGATTGCTGCCGATCCCGATACTAGCCCGGATTCTACCATTTTTCGGTATTCACACTAATTGTAACCTTTTTCGAGACTCACCCGATCAGCTTTTCGGTACTCGCACGGATTGCTGCCGATCCCGATACTCGCCCGGATTCTACCATTTTTCGGTATTCACACTGATTGTAACCTTTTCCGGGACTCATCCGATCAGTTTTTCGGTACTCGCACGGATTGCTGCCGATCCCGATACGGGCCCGGATTCTACCATTTTTCGGTATTCACACTGATTGTAACCTTTTCCGGGACTCATCCGATCAGCTTTTCGGTACTCGCACGGATTCCAGCCGATCCCTATACCGGCCCGGATTCTACCATTTTTCGGTATTCACACTGATCGTAACCTTTTCCGGGACTCATCCGATCAGCTTTTCGGTACTCGCACGGATTCCAGCCGATCCCCATACCGGCCCGGATTCTACAATTTTTCGGTATTCACACTGATCGTAACCTTTTCCCGGACTCATCCGATCAGCTTTTCGGTACTCGCACGGATTCCAGCTGATCCCCATACCGGCCCGGATTCTACAATTTTTCGGTATTCACACTGATCGTAACCTTTTCCCGGACTCATCCGATCAGCTTTTCGGTACTCGCACGGATTGCTGCCGATCCCGATACGGGCCCGGGTTCTACCATTTTTCGGTATTCACACTGATTGTAACCTTTTCCGGGACTCATCCGATCAGCTTTTCGGTACTCGCACGGATTCCAGCCGATCCCTATACCGGCCCGGATTCTACCATTTTTCGGTATTCACACTGATCGTAGCCTTTTCCGGGACTCATCCGATCAGCTTTTCGGTACTCGCACGGATTCCAGCTGATCCCCATACCGGCCCGGATTCTACAATTTTTCGGTATTCACACTGATCGTAACCTTTTCCCGGACTCATCCGATCAGCTTTTCGGTACTCGCACGGATTGCTGCCGATCCCGATACGGGCCTGGATTCTACCATTTTTCGGTATTCACACTGATTGTTACCTTTTCCGGGACTCATCCGATCAGCTTTTCGGTACTCGCACGGATTCCAGCCGATCCCTATACCGGCCCGGATTCTACCATTTTTCGGTATTCACACTGATCGTAACCTTTTCCGGGACTCATCCGATCAGCTTTTCGGTACTCGCACGGATTCCAGCTGATCCCCATACCGGCCCGGATTCTACAATTTTTCGGTATTCACACTGATCGTAACCTTTTCCCGGACTCATCCGATCAGCTTTTCGGTACTCGCACGGATTGCTGCCGTTCCCGATACGGGCCCGGGTTCTACCATTTTTCGGTATTCACACTGATTGTAACCTTTTCCGGGACTCATCCGATCAGCTTTTCGGTACTCGCACGGATTCCAGCCGATCCCTATACCGGCCCGGATTCTACCATTTTTCGGTATTCACACTGATCGTAACCTTTTCCGGGACTCATCCGATCAGCTAATCGGTACTCGCACGGATTCCAGCCGATCCCCATACCGGCCCGGATTCTACAATTTTTCGGTATTCACACTGATCGTAACCTTTTCCCGGACTCATCCGATCAGCTTTTCGGTACTCGCACGGATTGCTGCCGATCGCGATACTAGCCCGGATTCTACCATTTTTCGGTATTCACACTAATTGTAACCTTTTCCGAGACTCACCCGATCAGCTTTTCGGTACTCGCACGGATTGCTGCCGATCCCGATACTCGCCCGGATTCTACCATTTTTCGGTTTTCACACTGATTGTAACCTTTTCCGGGACTCATCCGATCAGCTTTTCGGTACTCGCACGGATTCCAGCTGATCCCCATACCGGCCCGGATTCTACAATTTTTCGGTATTCACACTGATCGTAACCTTTTCCGGGACTCATCCGATCAGCTTTTCGGTACTCGCACGGATTGCTGCCGATCCCGATACTAGCCCGGATTCTTCCATTTTTCGGTATTCCCACTAATTGTAACCTTTTCCGAGACTCACCCGATCAGCTTTTCGGTACTCGCACGGATTGCTGTCGATCCCGATACGGGCCCGGATTCTACCATTTTTCGGTATTCACACTGATTGTAACCTTTTCCGGGACTCATCCGATCAGCTTTTCGGTACTCGCACGGATTGCTGCCGATCCCGATACTAGCCCGGATTCTTCCATTTTTCGGTATTCCCACTAATTGTAACCTTTTCCGAGACTCACCCGATCAGCTTTTCGGTACTCGCACGGATTGCTGTCGATCCCGATACGGGCCCGGATTCTACCATTTTTCGGTATTCACACTGATTGTAACCTTTTCCGGGACTCATCCGACCAGCTTTTCGGTACTCGCACGGATTCCAGCCGATCCCCATACCGGCCCGGATTCTATAATTTTTCGGTATTCACACTGATCGTAACCTCTTCCGGGACTCATCCGATCTGCTTTTCGGTACTCGCACGGATTGCTGCCGATCCCGATACTAGCCCGGATTCTACCATTTTTCGGTATTCACACTAATTGTAACCTTTTTCGAGACTCACTCGATCAGCTTTTCGGTACTCGCACGGATTGCTGCCGATCCCGATACTCGCCCGGATTCTACCATTTTTCGGTATTCACACTGATTGTAACCTTTTCCGGGACTCATCCGATCAGTTTTTCGGTACTCGCACGGATTGCTGCCGATCCCGATACGGGCCCGGATTCTACCATTTTTCGGTATTCACACTGATTGTAACCTTTTCCGGGACTCATCCGATCAGCTTTTCGGTACTCGCACGGATTCCAGCCGATCCCTATACCGGCCCGGATTCTACCATTTTTCGGTATTCACACTGATCGTAACCTTTTCCGGGACTCATCCGATCAGCTTTTCGGTACTCGCACGGATTCCAGCCGATCCCCATACCGGCCCGGATTCTACAATTTTTCGGTATTCACACTGATCGTAACCTTTTCCCGGACTCATCCGATCAGCTTTTCGGTACTCGCACGGATTGTTGCCGATCCCGATACTAGCCCGGATTCTACCATTTTTCGGTATTCACACTAATTGTAACCTTTTCCGCGACTCACCCGATCAGCTTTTCGGTACACGCACGGATTGCTGCCGATCCCGATACTCGCCCGGATTCTACCATTTTTCGGTTTTCACACTGATTGTAACCTTTTCCGGGACTCATCCGATCAGCTTTTCGGTACTCGCACGGATTCCAGCTGATCCCCATACCGGCCCGGATTCTACAATTTTTCGGTATTCACACTGATCGTAACCTTTTCCGGGACTCATCCGATCAGCTTTTCGGTACTCGCACGGATTGCTGCCGATCCCGATACTAGCCCGGATTCTTCTATTTTTCGGTATTCCCACTAATTGTAACCTTTTCCGAGACTCACCCGATCAGCTTTTCGGTACTCGCACGGATTGCTGTCGATCCCGATACGGGCCCGGATTCTACCATTTTTCGGTATTCACACTGATTGTAACCTTTTCCGGGACTCATCCGATCAGCTTTTCGGTACTCGCACGGATTGCTGCCGATCCCGATACTAGCCCGGATTCTTCCATTTTTCGGTATTCCCACTAATTGTAACCTTTTCCGAGACTCACCCGATCAGCTTTTCGGTACTCGCACGGATTGCTGTCGATCCCGATACGGGCCCGGATTCTACCATTTTTCGGTATTCACACTGATTGTAACCTTTTCCGGGACTCATCCGACCAGCTTTTCGGTACTCGCACGGATTCCAGCCGATCCCCATACCGGCCCGGATTCTACAATTTTTCGGTATTCACACTGATCGTAACCTCTTCCGGGACTCATCCGATCTGCTTTTCGGTACTCGCACGGATTGCTGCCGATCCCGATACTAGCCCGGATTCTACCATTTTTCGGTATTCACACTAATTGTAACCTTTTTCGAGACTCACCCGATCAGCTTTTCGGTACTCGCACGGATTGCTGCCGATCCCGATACTCGCCCGGATTCTACCATTTTTCGGTATTCACACTGATTGTAACCTTTTCCGGGACTCATCCGATCAGTTTTTCGGTACTCGCACGGATTGCTGCCGATCCCGATACGGGCCCGGATTCTACCATTTTTCGGTATTCACACTGATTGTAACCTTTTCCGGGACTCATCCGATCAGCTTTTCGGTACTCGCACGGATTGCTGCCGATCCCGATACTAGCCCGGATTCTTCCATTTTTCGGTATTCCCACTAATTGTAACCTTTTCCGAGACTCACCCGATCAGCTTTTCGGTACTCGCACGGATTGCTGTCGATCCCGATACGGGCCCGGATTCTACCATTTTTCGGTATTCACACTGATTGTAACCTTTTCCGGGACTCATCCGACCAGCTTTTCGGTACTCGCACGGATTCCAGCCGATCCCCATACCGGCCCGGATTCTACAATTTTTCGGTATTCACACTGATCGTAACCTCTTCCGGGACTCATCCGATCTGCTTTTCGGTACTCGCACGGATTGCTGCCGATCCCGATACTAGCCCGGATTCTACCATTTTTCGGTATTCACACTAATTGTAACCTTTTTCGAGACTCACTCGATCAGCTTTTCGGTACTCGCACGGATTGCTGCCGATCCCGATACTCGCCCGGATTCTACCATTTTTCGGTATTCACACTGATTGTAACCTTTTCCGGGACTCATCCGATCAGTTTTTCGGTACTCGCACGGATTGCTGCCGATCCCGATACGGGCCCGGATTCTACCATTTTTCGGTATTCACACTGATTGTAACCTTTTCCGGGACTCATCCGATCAGCTTTTCGGTACTCGCACGGATTCCAGCCGATCCCTATACCGGCCCGGATTCTACCATTTTTCGGTATTCACACTGATCGTAACCTTTTCCGGGACTCATCCGATCAGCTTTTCGGTACTCGCACGGATTCCAGCCGATCCCCATACCGGCCCGGATTCTACAATTTTTCGGTATTCACACTGATCGTAACCTTTTCCCGGACTCATCCGATCAGCTTTTCGGTACTCGCACGGATTGTTGCCGATCCCGATACTAGCCCGGATTCTACCATTTTTCGGTATTCACACTAATTGTAACCTTTTCCGCGACTCACCCGATCAGCTTTTCGGTACACGCACGGATTGCTGCCGATCCCGATACTCGCCCGGATTCTACCATTTTTCGGTTTTCACACTGATTGTAACCTTTTCCGGGACTCATCCGATCAGCTTTTCGGTACTCGCACGGATTCCAGCTGATCCCCATACCGGCCCGGATTCTACAATTTTTCGGTATTCACACTGATCGTAACCTTTTCCGGGACTCATCCGATCAGCTTTTCGGTACTCGCACGGATTGCTGCCGATCCCGATACTAGCCCGGATTCTTCTATTTTTCGGTATTCCCACTAATTGTAACCTTTTCCGAGACTCACCCGATCAGCTTTTCGGTACTCGCACGGATTGCTGTCGATCCCGATACGGGCCCGGATTCTACCATTTTTCGGTATTCACACTGATTGTAACCTTTTCCGGGACTCATCCGATCAGCTTTTCGGTACTCGCACGGATTGCTGCCGATCCCGATACTAGCCCGGATTCTTCCATTTTTCGATATTCCCACTAATTGTAACCTTTTCCGAGACTCACCCGATCAGCTTTTCGGTACTCGCACGGATTGCTGTCGATCCCGATACGGGCCCGGATTCTACCATTTTTCGGTATTCACACTGATTGTAACCTTTTCCGGGACTCATCCGACCAGCTTTTCGGTACTCGCACGGATTCCAGCCGATCCCCATACCGGCCCGGATTCTACAATTTTTCGGTATTCACACTGATCGTAACCTCTTCCGGGACTCATCCGATCTGCTTTTCGGTACTCGCACGGATTGCTGCCGATCCCGATACTAGCCCGGATTCTACCATTTTTCGGTATTCACACTAATTGTAACCTTTTTCGAGACTCACCCGATCAGCTTTTCGGTACTCGCACGGATTGCTGCCGATCCCGATACTCGCCCGGATTCTACCATTTTTCGGTATTCACACTGATTGTAACCTTTTCCGGGACTCATCCGATCAGTTTTTCGGTACTCGCACGGATTGCTGCCGATCCCGATACGGGCCCGGATTCTACCATTTTTCGGTATTCACACTGATTGTAACCTTTTCCGGGACTCATCCGATCAGCTTTTCGGTACTCGCACGGATTCCAGCCGATCCCTATACCGGCCCGGATTCTACCATTTTTCGGTATTCACACTGATCGTAACCTTTTCCGGGACTCATCCGATCAGCTTGTCGGTACTCGCACGGATTCCAGCCGATCCCCATACCGGCCCGGATTCTACAATTTTTCGGTATTCACACTGATCGTAACCTTTTCCCGGACTCATCCGATCAGCTTTTCGGTACTCGCACGGATTGCTGCCGATCCCGATACTAGCCCGGATTCTACCATTTTTCGGTATTCACACTAATTGTAACCTTTTCCGCGACTCACCCGATCAGCTTTTCGGTACACGCACGGATTGCTGCCGATCCCGATACTCGCCCGGATTCTACCATTTTTCGGTTTTCACACTGATTGTAACCTTTTCCGGGACTCATCCGATCAGCTTTTCGGTACTCGCACGGATTCCAGCTGATCCCCATACCGGCCCGGATTCTACAATTTTTCGGTATTCACACTGATCGTAACCTTTTCCGGGACTCATCCGATCAGCTTTTCGGTACTCGCACGGATTGCTGCCGATCCCGATACTAGCCCGGATTCTTCCATTTTTCGGTATTCCCACTAATTGTAACCTTTTCCGAGACTCACCCGATCAGCTTTTCGGTACTCGCACGGATTGCTGTCGATCCCGATACGGGCCCGGATTCTACCATTTTTCGGTATTCACACTGATTGTAACCTTTTCCGGGACTCATCCGACCAGCTTTTCGGTACTCGCACGGATTCCAGCCGATCCCCATACCGGCCCGGATTCTACAATTTTTCGGTATTTACACTGATCGTAACCTCTTCCGGGACTCATCCGATCTGCTTTTCGGTACTCGCACGGATTGCTGCCGATCCCGATACTAGCCCGGATTCTACCATTTTTCGGTATTCACACTAATTGTAACCTTTTCCGAGACTCACCCGATAAGCTTTTCGGTACTCGCACGGATTGCTGCCGATCCCGATACTCGCCCGGATTCTACCATTTTTCGGTATTCACACTGATTGTAACCTTTTCCGGGACTCATCCGATCAGTTTTTCGGTACTCGCACGGATTGCTGCCGATCCCGATACGGGCCCGGATTCTACCATTTTTCGGTATTCACACTGATTGTAACCTTTTCCGGGACTCATCCGATCAGCTTTTCGGTACTCGCACGGATTCCAGCCGATGCCTATACCGGCCCGGATTCTACCATTTTTCGGTATTCACACTGATCGTAACCTTTTTCGGGACTCATCCGATCAGCTTTTCGGTACTCGCACGGATTCCAGCTGATCCCCATACCGGCCCGGATTCTACAATTTTTCGGTATTCACACTGATCGTAACCTTTTCCCGGACTCATCCGATCAGCTTTTCGGTACTCGCACGGATTGCTGCCGATCCCGATACGGGCCCGGATTCTACCATTTTTCGGTATTCACACTGATGGTAACCTTTTCCGGGACTCATCCGATCAGCTTTTCGGTACTCGCACGGATTCCAGCCGATCCCTATACCGGCCCGGATTCTACCATTTTTCGGTATTCACACTGATCGTAACCTTTTCCGGGACTCATCCGATCAGCTTTTCGGTACTCGCACGGATTCCAGCCGATCCCCATACCGGCCCGGATTCTACAATTTTTCGGTATTCACACTGATCGTAACCTTTTCCCGGACTCATCCGATCAGCTTTTCGGTACTCGCACGGATTGCTGCCGATCGCGATACTAGCCCGGATTCTACCATTTTTCGGTATTCACACTAATTGTAACCTTTTCCGAGACTCACCCGATCAGCTTTTCGGTACTCGCACGGATTGCTGCCGATCCCGATACGGGCCCGGATTCTACCATTTTTCGGTATTCACACTGATTGTAACCTTTTCCGGGACTCATCCGATCAGCTTTTCGGTACTCGCACGGATTGCTGCCGATCCCGATACTCGCCCGGAATCTACCATTTTTCGGTTTTCACACTGATCGTAACCTTTTCCGGGACTCATCCGATCAGCTTTTCGGTACTCGCACGGATTCCAGCCGATCCCCATACCGGCCCGGATTCTACAATTTTTCGGTATTCACACTGATCGTAACCTTTTCCCGGACTCATCCGATCAGCTTTTCGGTACTCGCACGGATTGCTGCCGATCGCGATACTAGCCCGGATTCTACCATTTTTCGGTATTCACACTAATTGTAACCTTTTCCGAGACTCACCCGATCAGCTTTTCGGTACTCGCACGGATTGCTGCCGATCCCGATACTAGCCCGGATTCTACCATTTTTCGGTATTCACACTAATTGTAACCTTTTCCGAGACTCACCCGATCAGCTTTTCGGTACTCGCACGGATTGCTGCCGATCCCGATACTCGCCCGGATTCTACCATTTTTCGGTTTTCACACTGATTGTAACCTTTTCCGGGACTCATCCGATCAGCTTTTCGGTACTCGCACGGATTCCAGCTGATCCCCATACCGGCCCGGATTCTACAATTTTTCGGTATTCACACTGATCGTAACCTTTTCCGGGACTCATCCGATCAGCTTTTCGGTACTCGCACGGATTGCTGCCGATCCCGATACTAGCCCGGATTCTTCCATTTTTCGGTATTCCCACTAATTGTAACCTTTTCCGAGACTCACCCGATCAGCTTTTCGGTACTCGCACGGATTGCTGTCGATCCCGATACGGGCCCGGATTCTACCATTTTTCGGTATTCACACTGATTGTAACCTTTTCCGGGACTCATCCGACCAGCTTTTCGGTACTCGCACGGATTCCAGCCGATCCCCATACCGGCCCGGATTCTACAATTTTTCGGTATTCACACTGATCGTAACCTCTTCCGGGACTCATCCGATCTGCTTTTCGGTACTCGCACGGATTGCTGCCGATCCCGATACTAGCCCGGATTCTACCATTTTTCGGTATTCACACTAATTGTAACCTTTTCCGAGACTCACCCGATCAGCTTTTCGGTACTCGCACGGATTGCTGCCGATCCCGATACTCGCCCGGATTCTACCATTTTTTGGTATTCACACTGATTGTAACCTTTTCCGGGACTCATCCGATCAGTTTTTCGGTACTCGCACGGATTGCTGCCGATCCCGATACGGGCCCGGATTCTACCATTTTTCGGTATTCACACTGATTGTAACCTTTTCCGGGACTCATCCGATCAGCTTTTCGGTACTCGCACGGATTCCAGCCGATCCCTATACCGGCCCGGATTCTACCATTTTTCGGTATTCACACTGATCGTAACCTTTTCCGGGACTCATCCGATCAGCTTTTCGGTACTCGCACGGATTCCAGCCGATCCCCATACCGGCCCGGATTCTACAATTTTTCGGTATTCACACTGATCGTAACCTTTTCCCGGACTCATCCGATCAGCTTTTCGGTACTCGCACGGATTGCTGCCGATCCCGATACTAGCCCGGATTCTACCATTTTTCGGTATTCACACTAATTGTAACCTTTTCCGAGACTCACCCGATCAGCTTTTCGGTACTCGCACGGAATGCTGCCGATCCCGATACTCGCCCGGATTCTACCATTTTTCGGTTTTCACACTGATTGTAACCTTTTCCGGGACTCATCCGATCAGCTTTTCGGTACTCGCACGGATTCCAGCAGATCCCCATACCGGCCCGGATTCTACAATTTTTCGGTATTCACACTGATCGTAACCTTTTCCGGGACTCATCCGATCAGCTTTTCGGTACTCGCACGGATTCCAGCCGATCCCCATACCGGCCCGGATTCTACAATTTTTCGGTATTCACACTGATCGTAACCTTTTCCGGGACTCATCCGATCAGCTTTTCGGTACTCGCACGGATTGCTGCCGATCCCGATACTCGCCCGGATTCTACCATTTTTCGGTATTCACACTAATTGTAACCTTTTCCGAGACTCACCCGATCAGCTTTTCGGTACTCGCATGAATTGCTGCCGATCCCGATACTAGCCCGGATTCTACCATTTTTCGGTATTCACACTAATTGTAACCTTTTCCGAGACTCACCCGATCAGCTTTTCGGTACTCGCACGGATTGCTGCCGATCCCGATACTAGCCCGGATTCTACCATTTTTCGGTATTCACACTAATTGTAACCTTTTCCGAGACTCACCCGATCAGCTTTTCGGTACTCGCACGGATTGCTACCGATCCCGATACTCGCCCGGATTCTACCATTTTTCGGTTTTCACACTGATTGTAACCTTTTCCGGGACTCATCCGATTAGCTTTTCGGTACTCGCACGGATTCCAGCCGATCCCCATACCGGCCCGGATTCTACAATTTTTCGGTATTCACACTGATCGTAACCTTTTCCGGGACTCATCCGATCAGCTTTTCGGTACTCGCACGGATTGCTGCCGATCCCGATACTAGCCCGGATTCTTCCATTTTTCGGTATTCCCACTAATTGTAACCTTTTCCGAGACTCACCTGATCAGCTTTTCGGTACTCGCACGGATTGCTACCGATCCCGATACGGGCCCGGATTCTACCATTTTTCGGTATTCACACTGATCGTAACCTTTTCCGGCACTCATCCGATCAGCTTTTCGGTACTCGCATGGATTCCAGCCGATCCCCATACCGGCCCGGATTCTACAATTTTTCGGTATTCACACTGATCGTAACCTTTTCCGGGACTCATCCGATCAGCTTTTCGGTACTCGCACGGATTGCTGCCGATCCCGATACTCGCTCGGATTCTACCATTTTTCGGTATTCACACTGATGGTAACATTTTCCGGGACTCATCCGATCAGTTTTTCGGTACTCGCACGGATTGCTGCCGATCCCGATACTAGCCCGGATTCTTCCATTTTTCGGTATTCACACTGATTGTAACCTTTTCCGGGACTCATCCGATCAGCTTTTCGGTACTCGCACGGATTGCTGCCGATCCCGATACTGGCCCTGATTCTACCATTTTTCGGTATTCACACTGATGGTAACCTTTTCCGGGACTCATCCGATCAATTTTTTGGTACTCGCATGGATTCCAGCCGATCCCCATACCGGCCCGGATTCTACAATTTTTCGGTATTAACACTGATCGTAACCTTTTCCGGGACTCATCCGATCAGCTTTTCGGTACTCGCACGGAATCCAGCCGATCCCCATACCGGCCCGGATCCTACAATTTTTCGGTATTCACACTGATCGTAACCTTTTCCGGCACTCATCCGATCAGCTTTTCGGTACTCGCATGGATTCCAGCCGATCCCCATACCGGCCCGGATTCTACAATTTTTCGGTATTCACACTGATCGTAACCTTTTCCGGGACTCATCCGATCAGCTTTTCGGTACTCGCACGGATTGCTGCCGATCCCGATACTAGCCCGGATTCTACCATTTTTCGGTATTCACACTAATTGTAACCTTTTCCGAGACTCACCCGATCAGCTTTTCGGTACTCGCACGGATTGCTGCCGATCCCGATACTAGCCCGGATTCTACCATTTTTCGGTATTCACACTAATTGTAACCTTTTCCGAGACTCACCCGATCAGCTTTTCGGTACTCGCACGGATTGCTGCCGATCCCGATACTCGCCCGGATTCTACCATTTTTCGGTTTTCACACTGATTGTAACCTTTTCCGGGACTCATCCGACCAGCTTTTCGGTACTCGCACGGATTCCAGCTGATCCCCATACCGGCCCGGATTCTACAATTTTTCGGTATTCACACTGATCGTAACCTTTTCCGGGACTCATCCGATCAGCTTTTCGGTACTCGCACGGATTGCTGCCGATCCCGATACTAGCCCGGATTCTTCCATTTTTCGGTATTCCCACTAATTGTAACCTTTTCCGAGACTCACCTGATCAGCTTTTCGGTACTCGCACGGATTGCTACCGATCCCGATACGGGCCCGGATTCTACCATTTTTCGGTATTCACACTGATTGTAACCTTTTCCGGGACTCATTCGATCAGCTTTTCGGTACTCGCACGGATTCCAGCCGATCCCCATACCGGCCCGGATTCTACCATTTTTCGGTATTCACACTGATCGTAACCTTTTCCGGGACTCATCCGATCAGCTTTTCGGTACTCGCACGGATTGCTGCCGATCCCGATACTCGCTCGGATTCTACCATTTTTCGGTATTCACACTGATGGTAACATTTTCCGGGACTCATCCGATCAGTTTTTCGGTACTCGCACGGATTGCTGCCGATCCCGATACTAGCCCGGATTCTTCCATTTTTCGGTATTCACACTGATTGTAACCTTTTCCGGGACTCATCCGATCAGCTTTTCGGTACTCGCGCGGATTGCTGCCGATCCCGATACTGGCCCGGATTCTACCATTTTTCGGTATTCACACTGATGGTAACCTTTTCCGGGACTCATCCGATCAATTTTTTGGTACTCGCATGGATTCCAGCCGATCCCCATACCGGCCCGGATTCTACAATTTTTCGGTATTCACACTGATCGTAACCTTTTCCGGGACTCATCCGATCAGCTTTTCGGTACTCGCACGGAATCCAGCCGATCCCCATACCGGCCCGGATCCTACAATTTTTCGGTATTCACACTGATCGTAACCTTTTCCGGCACTCATCCGATCAGCTTTTCGGTACTCGCATGGATTCCAGCCGATCCCCATACCGGCCCGGATTCTACAATTTTTCGGTATTCACACTGATCGTAACCTTTTCCGGGACTCATCCGATCAGCTTTTCGGTACTCGCACGGATTGCTGCCGATCCCGATACTAGCCCGGATTCTACCATTTTTCGGTATTCACACTAATTGTAACCTTTTCCGAGACTCACCCGATCAGCTTTTCGGTACTCGCACGGATTGCTGCCGACCCCGATACTAGCCCGGATTCTACCATTTTTCGGTATTCACACTAATTGTAACCTTTTCCGAGACTCACCCGATCAGCTTTTCGGTACTCGCACGGATTGCTGCCGATCCCGATACTAGCCCGGATTCTTCCATTTTTCGGTATTCACACTGATTGTAACCTTTTCCGACACTCATCCGATCAGCTTTTCGGTACTCGCATGGATTCCAGCCGATCCCCATACCGGCCCGGATTCTACAATTTTTCGGTATTCACACTGATCGTAACCTTTTCCGGGACTCATCCGATCAGCTTTTCGGTACTCGCACGGATTGCTGCCGATCCCGATACTAGCCCGGATTCTACCATTTTTCGGTATTCACACTAATTGTAACCTTTTCCGAGACTCACCCGATCAGCTTTTCGGTACTCGCACGGATTGCTGCCGATCCCGATACTCGCCCGGATTGTACCATTTTTCGGTATTCACACTGATCGTAACCTTTTCCGGGACTCATCCGATCAGCTTTTCGGTACTCGCACGGATTGCTGCCGATCCCGATACTAGCCCGGATTCTACCATTTTTCGGTATTCACACTAATTGTAACCTTTTCCGAGACTCACCCGATCAGCTTTTCGGTACTCACACGGATTGCTGTCGATCCCGATACGGGCCCGGATTCTACCATTTTTCGGTATTCACACTGATTGTAACCTTTTCCGGGACTCATCCGATCAGCTTTTCGGTACTCGCACGGATTGCTGCCGATCCCGATACTGGCCCGGATTCTACCATTTTTCGGTATTCACACTGATGGTAACCTTTTCCGGGACTCATCCGATCAATTTTTCGGTACTCGCACGTATTCCAGCCGATCCCCATACCGGCCCGGATTCTACAATTTTTTGGTATTCACACTGATCGTAACCTTTTCCGGGACTCATCCGATCAGCTTTTCGGTACTCCCACGGATTGCTGCCGATCCCCATACTGGCCCGGATTCTACCATTTTTCGGTATTCACACTGATGGTAACCTTTTCCGGGACTCATCCGATCAATTTTTCGGTACTCGCATGGAATCCAGCCGGTCCCCATACCGGCCCGGATTCTACCATTTTTCGGTATTCACACTGATCGTAACCTTTTCCGGGACTCATCCGAACAGCTTTTCGGTACTCGCACGGATTCCAGCCGATCCCCATACCGGCCCGGATTCTACAATTTTTCGGTATTCACACTGATCGTAACCTTTTCCGGCACTCATCCGATCAGCTTTTCGGTACTCGCATGGATTCCAGCCGATCCCCATACCGGCCCGGATTCTACAATTTTTCGGTATTCACACTGATCGTAACCTTTTCCGGGACTCATCCGATCAGCTTTTCGGTACTCGCACGGATTGCTGCCGATCCCGATACTAGCCCGGATTCTACCATTTTTCGGTATTCACACTAATTGTAACCTTTTCCGAGACTCACCCGATCAGCTTTTCGGTACTCGCACGGATTGCTGTCGATCCCGATACGGGCCCGGATTCTACCATTTTTCGGTATTCACACTGATTGTAACCTTTTCCGGGACTCATCCGATCAGCTTTTCGGTACTCGCACGGATTGCTGCCGATCCCGATACTGGCCCGGATTCTACCATTTTTCGGTATTCACACTGATTGTAACCTTTTCCGGGACTCATCCGATCAGCTTTTCGGTACTCGCACGGATTGCTGCCGATCCCGATACTCGCCCGGATTCTACCATTTTTCGGTATTCACACTGATTGTAACCTTTTCCGGGACTCTTCCGATCAGTTTTTCGGTACTCGCACGGATTGCTGCCGATCCCCATACCGGCCCGGATTCTACCATTTTTCGGTATTCACACTGATGGTAACCTTTTCTGGGACTCATCCGATCAATTTTTCGGTACTCGCATGGATTCCAGCCGATCCCCATACCGGCCCGGATTCTACAATTTTTCGGTATTCACACTGATCGTAACCTTTTCCGGGACTCATCCGATCAGCTTTTCGGTACTCGCACGGAATCCAGCCGATCCCCATACCGGCCCGGATCCTACAATTTTTCGGTATTCACACTGATCGTAACCTTTTCCGGCACTCATCCGATCAGCTTTTCGGTACTCGCATGGATTCCAGCCGATCCCCATACCGGCCCGGATTCTACAATTTTTCGGTATTCACACTGATCGTAACCTTTTCCGGGACTCATCCGATCAGCTTTTCGGTACTCGCACGGATTGCTGCCGATCCCGATACTAGCCCGGATTCTACCATTTTTCGGTATTCACACTAATTGTAACCTTTTCCGAGACTCACCCGATCAGCTTGTCGGTACTCGCACGGATTGCTGTCGATCCCGATACGGGCCCGGATTCTACCATTTTTCGGTATTCACACTGATCGTAACCTTTTCCGGGACTCATCCGATCAGCTTTTCGGTACTCGCACGGATTGCTGCCGATCCCGATACTGGCCCGGATTCTACCATTTTTCGGTATTCACACTGATTGTAACCTTTTCCGGGACTCATCCGATCAGCTTTTCGGTACTCGCACGGATTGCTGCCGATCCCGATACTCGCCCGGATTCTACCATTTTTCGGTATTCACACTGATTGTAACCTTTTCCGGGACTCTTCCGATCAGTTTTTCGGTACTCGCACGGATTGCTGCCGATCCCCATACCGGCCCGGATTCTACCATTTTTCGGTACTCACACTGATGGTAACCTTTTCCGGGACTCATCCGATCAGCTTTTCGGTACTCGCACGGATTGCTGCCGATCCCGATACTAGCCCGGATTCTACTATTTTTCGGTATTCACACTAATTGTAACCTTTTCCGAGACTCACCCGATCAGCTTTTCGGTACTCGCACGGATTGCTGCCGATCCCGATACTCGCCCGGATTCTACCATTTTTCGGTATTCACACTGATTGTAACCTTTTCCGGGACTCTTCCGATCAGTTTTTCGGTACTCGCACGGATTGCTGTCGATCCCGATACGGGCCCGGATTCTACCATTTTTCGGTATTCACACTGATTGTAACCTTTTCCAGGACTCATCCGATCAGCTTTTCGGTACTCGCACGGATTGCTGCCGATCCCGATACTGGCCCGGATTCTACCATTTTTCGGTATTCACACTGATGGTAACCTTTTCCGGGACTCATCCGATCAATTTTTCGGTACTCGCACGTATTCCAGCCGATCCCCATACCGGCCCGGATTCTACAATTTTTCGGTATTCACACTGATCGTAACCTTTTCCGGGACTCATCCGATCAGCTTTTCGGTACTCCCACGGATTGCTGCCGATCCCCATACTGGCCCGGATTCTACCATTTTTCGGTATTCACACTGATGGTAACCTTTTCCGGGACTCATCCGATCAATTTTTCGGTACTCGCATGGAATCCAGCCGATCCCCATACCGGCCCGGATTCTACCATTTTTCGGTATTCACACTGATCGTAACCTTTTCCGGGACTCATCCGATCAGCTTTTCGGTACTCGCACGGATTCCAGCCGATCCCCATACCGGCCCGGATTCTACCATTTTTCGGTATTCACACTGATTGTATCCTTTTCCGGGACTCATCCGATCAGCTTTTCGGTACTCGCACGGATTGCTGCCGATCCCGATACTCGCCCGGATTCTACCATTTTTCGGTATTCACACTGATTGTAACCTTTTCCGGGACTCTTCCGATCAGTTTTTCGGTACTCGCACGGATTGCTGCCGATCCCCATACCGGCCCGGATTCTACCATTTTTCGGTATTCACACTGATGGTAACCTTTTCTGGGACTCATCCGATCAATTTTTCGGTACTCGCATGGATTCCAGCCGATCCCCATACCGGCCCGGATTCTACAATTTTTCGGTATTCACACTGATCGTAACCTTTTCCGGGACTCATCCGATCAGCTTTTCGGTACTCCCACGGATTGCTGCCGATCCCCATACTGGCCCGGATTCTACCATTTTTCGGT
Source organism: Vitis riparia x Vitis rupestris (assembly GCA_946000675.1). Lineage (NCBI taxonomy): Eukaryota > Viridiplantae > Streptophyta > Magnoliopsida > Vitales > Vitaceae > Vitis > Vitis riparia x Vitis rupestris. The sequence goes on from OX253983.1 coordinate 15,984,668, forward strand.
ATTCACACTGATGGTAACCTTTTCCGGGACTCATCCGATCAATTTTTCGGTACTCGCATGGAATCCAGCCGATCCCCATACCGGCCCGGATTCTACCATTTTTCGGTATTCACACTGATTGTAACCTTTTCCGGGACTCATCCGATCAGCTTTTCGGTACTCGCACGGATTCCAGCCGATCCCCATACCGGCCCGGATTCTACAATTTTTCGGTATTCACACTGATCGTAACCTTTTCCGGGACTCATCCGATCAGCTTTTCGGTACTCGCACGGATTGCTGCCGATCCCGATACTAGCCCGGATTCTTCCATTTTTCGGTATTCCCACTAATTGTAACCTTTTCCGAGACTCACCTGATCAGCTTTTCGGTACTCGCACGGATTGCTACCGATCCCGATACGGGCCCGGATTCTACCATTTTTCGGTATTCACACTGATTGTAACCTTTTCCGGGACTCATTCGATCAGCTTTTCGGTACTCGCACGGATTCCAGCCGATCCCCATACCGGCCCGGATTCTACCATTTTTCGGTATTCACACTGATCGTAACCTTTTCCGGGACTCATCCGATCAGCTTTTCGGTACTCGCACGGATTGCTGTCGATCCCGATACTCGCTCGGATTCTACCATTTTTCGGTATTCACACTGATGGTAACATTTTCCGGGACTCATCCGATCAGTTTTTCGGTACTCGCACGGATTGCTGCCGATCCCGATACTAGCCCGGATTCTTCCATTTTTCGGTATTCACACTGATTGTAACCTTTTCCGGGACTCATCCGATCAGCTTTTCGGTACTCGCACGGATTGCTGCCGATCCCGATACTGGCCCGGATTCTACCATTTTTCGGTATTCACACTGATGGTAACCTTTTCCGGGACTCATCCGATCAATTTTTTGGTACTCGCATGGATTCCAGCCGATCCCCATACCGGCCCGGATTCTACAATTTTTCGGTATTCACACTGATCGTAACCTTTTCCGGGACTCATCCGATCAGCTTTTCGGTACTCGCACGGAATCCAGCCGATCCCCATACCGGCCCGGATCCTACAATTTTTCGGTATTCACACTGATCGTAACCTTTTCCGGCACTCATCCGATCAGCTTTTCGGTACTCGCATGGATTCCAGCCGATCCCCATACCGGCCCGGATTCTACAATTTTTCGGTATTCACACTGATCGTAACCTTTTCCGGGACTCATCCGATCAGCTTTTCGGTACTCGCACGGATTGCTGCCGATCCCGATACTAGCCCGGATTCTACCATTTTTCAGTATTCACACTAATTGTAACCTTTTCCGAGACTCACCCGATCAGCTTTTCGGTACTCGCACGGATTGCTGCCGATCCCGATACTCGCCCGGATTGTACCATTTTTCGGTATTCACACTGATCGTAACCTTTTCCGGGACTCATCCGATCAGCTTTTCGGTACTCGCACGGATTGCTGCCGATCCCGATACTAGCCCGGATTCTACCATTTTTCGGTATTCACACTAATTGTAACCTTTTCCGAGACTCACCCGATCAGCTTTTCGGTACTCACACGGATTGCTGTCGATCCCGATACGGGCCCGGATTCTACCATTTTTCGGTATTCACACTGATTGTAACCTTTTCCGGGACTCATCCGATCAGCTTTTCGGTACTCGCACGGATTGCTGCCGATCCCGATACTGGCCCGGATTCTACCATTTTTCGGTATTCACACTGATGGTAACCTTTTCCGGGACTCATCCGATCAATTTTTCGGTACTCGCACGTATTCCAGCCGATCCCCATACCGGCCCGGATTCTACAATTTTTTGGTATTCACACTGATCGTAACCTTTTCCGGGACTCATCCAATCAGCTTTTCGGTACTCCCACGGATTGCTGCCGATCCCCATACTGGCCCGGATTCTACCATTTTTCGGTATTCACACTGATGGTAACCTTTTCCGGGACTCATCCGATCAATTTTTCGGTACTCGCATGGAATCCAGCCGGTCCCCATACCGGCCCGGATTCTACCATTTTTCGGTATTCACACTGATCGTAACCTTTTCCGGGACTCATCCGAACAGCTTTTCGGTACTCGCACGGATTCCAGCCGATCCCCATACCGGCCCGGATTCTACAATTTTTCGGTATTCACACTGATCGTAACCTTTTCCGGCACTCATCCGATCAGCTTTTCGGTACTCGCATGGATTCCAGCCGATCCCCATACCGGCCCGGATTCTACAATTTTTCGGTATTCACACTGATCGTAACCTTTTCCGGGACTCATCCGATCAGCTTTTCGGTACTCGCACGGATTGCTGCCGATCCCGATACTAGCCCGGATTCTACCATTTTTCGGTATTCACACTAATTGTAACCTTTTCCGAGACTCACCCGATCAGCTTTTCGGTACTCGCACGGATTGCTGTCGATCCCGATACGGGCCCGGATTCTACCATTTTTCGGTATTCACACTGATTGTAACCTTTTCCGGGACTCATCCGATCAGCTTTTCGGTACTCGCACGGATTGCTGCCGATCCCGATACTGGCCCGGATTCTACCATTTTTCGGTATTCACACTGATTGTAACCTTTTCCGGGACTCATCCGATCAGCTTTTCGGTACTCGCACGGATTGCTGCCGATCCCGATACTCGCCCGGATTCTACCATTTTTCGGTATTCACACTGATTGTAACCTTTTCCGGGACTCTTCCGATCAGTTTTTCGGTACTCGCACGGATTGCTGCCGATCCCCATACCGGCCCGGATTCTACCATTTTTCGGTATTCACACTGATGGTAACCTTTTCTGGGACTCATCCGATCAATTTTTCGGTACTCGCATGGATTCCAGCCGATCCCCATACCGGCCCGGATTCTACAATTTTTCGGTATTCACACTGATCGTAACCTTTTCCGGGACTCATCCGATCAGCTTTTCGGTACTCGCACGGAATCCAGCCGATCCCCATACCGGCCCGGATCCTACAATTTTTCGGTATTCACACTGATCGTAACCTTTTCCGGCACTCATCCGATCAGCTTTTCGGTACTCGCATGGATTCCAGCCGATCCCCATACCGGCCCGGATTCTACAATTTTTCGGTATTCACACTGATCGTAACCTTTTCCGGGACTCATCCGATCAGCTTTTCGGTACTCGCACGGATTGCTGCCGATCCCGATACTAGCCCGGATTCTACCATTTTTCGGTATTCACACTAATTGTAACCTTTTCCGAGACTCACCCGATCAGCTTGTCGGTACTCGCACGGATTGCTGTCGATCCCGATACGGGCCCGGATTCTACCATTTTTCGGTATTCACACTGATCGTAACCTTTTCCGGGACTCATCCGATCAGCTTTTCGGTACTCGCACGGATTGCTGCCGATCCCGATACTCGCCCGGATTCTACCATTTTTCGGTATTCACACTGATTGTAACCTTTTCCCGGACTCATCCGATCAGCTTTTCGGTACTCGCACGGATTGCTGCCGATCCCGATACTCGCCCGGATTCTACCATTTTTCGGTATTCACACTGATTGTAACCTTTTCCGGGACTCTTCCGATCAGTTTTTCGGTACTCGCACGGATTGCTGCCGATCCCCATACCGGCCCGGATTCTACCATTTTTCGGTACTCACACTGATGGTAACCTTTTCCGGGACTCATCCGATCAGCTTTTCGGTACTCGCACGGATTGCTGCCGATCCCGATACTAGCCCGGATTCTACTATTTTTCGGTATTCACACTAATTGTAACCTTTTCCGAGACTCACCCGATCAGCTTTTCGGTACTCGCACGGATTGCTGCCGATCCCGATACTCGCCCGGATTCTACCATTTTTCGGTATTCACACTGATTGTAACCTTTTCCGGGACTCTTCCGATCAGTTTTTCGGTACTCGCACGGATTGCTGTCGATCCCGATACGGGCCCGGATTCTACCATTTTTCGGTATTCACACTGATTGTAACCTTTTCCAGGACTCATCCGATCAGCTTTTCGGTACTCGCACGGATTGCTGCCGATCCCGATACTGGCCCGGATTCTACCATTTTTCGGTATTCACACTGATGGTAACCTTTTCCGGGACTCATCCGATCAATTTTTCGGTACTCGCACGTATTCCAGCCGATCCCCATACCGGCCCGGATTCTACAATTTTTCGGTATTCACACTGATCGTAACCTTTTCCGGGACTCATCCGATCAGCTTTTCGGTACTCCCACGGATTGCTGCCGATCCCCATACTGGCCCGGATTCTACCATTTTTCGGTATTCACACTGATGGTAACCTTTTCCGGGACTCATCCGATCAATTTTTCGGTACTCGCATGGAATCCAGCCGATCCCCATACCGGCCCGGATTCTACCATTTTTCGGTATTCACACTGATCGTAACCTTTTCCGGGACTCATCCGATCAGCTTTTCGGTACTCGCACGGATTCCAGCCGATCCCCATACCGGCCCGGATTCTACCATTTTTCGGTATTCACACTGATTGTATCCTTTTCCGGGACTCATCCGATCAACTTTTCGATACTCGCACGGATTGCTGCCGATCCCGATACTGGCCCGGATTCTACCATTTTTCGGTATTCACACTGATTGTAACCTTTTCCGGGACTCATACGATCAGCTTTTCGGTACCCGCACGGATTCCAGCCGATCCTCATACCGGCCCGGATTCTACAATTTTTCGGTATTCACACTGATCGTAACCTTTTCCGGGACTCATCCGATCAGCTTTTCGGTACTCGCACGGAATCCAGCCGATCCCCATACCGGCCCGGATCCTACAATTTTTCGGTATTCACACTGATCGTAACCTTTTCCGGCACTCATCCGATCAGCTTTTCGGTACTCGCATGGATTCCAGCCGATCCCCATACCGGCCCGGATTCTACAATTTTTCGGTATTCACACTGATCGTAACCTTTTCCGGGACTCATCCGATCAGCTTTTCGGTACTCGCACGGATTGCTGCCGATCCCGGTACTAGCCCGGATTCTACCATTTTTCGGTATTCACACTAATTGTAACCTTTTCCGAGACTCACCCGATCAGCTTTTCGGTACTCGCACGGATTGCTGCCGATCCCGATACTCGCCCGGATTCTACCATTTTTCGGTATTCACACTGATCGTAACCTTTTCCGGGACTCATCCGATCAGCTTTTCGGTACTCGCACGGATTGCTGCCGATCCCGATACTAGCCCGGATTCTACCATTTTTCGGTATTCACACTGATTGTAACCTTTTCCGGGACTCTTCCGATCAGTTTTTCGGTACTCGCACGGATTGCTGTCGATCCCGATACGGGCCCGGATTCTACCATTTTTCGGTATTCACAATGATTGTAACCTTTTCCGGGATTCATCCGATCAGCTTTTCAGTACTCGCACGGATTGCTGCCGATCCCGATACTGGCCCGGATTCTACCATTTTTCGGTATTCACACTCATGGTAACCTTTTCCGGGACTCATCCGATCAATTTTTCGGTACTCGCACGGATTCCAGCCGATCCCCATACTGGCCCGGATTCTACAATTTTTCGGTATTCACACTGATCGTAACCTTTTCCGGGACTCATCCGATCAGCTTTTCGGTACTCGCATGGATTCCAGCCGATCCCCATACTGGCCCGGATTCTACCATTTTTCGGTACTCACACTGATTGAAACCTTTTCCGGGACTCATCCGATCAGCTTTTCGGTACTCGCACGGATTGCTGCCGATCCCGATACTAGCCCGGATTCTACCATTTTTCGGTATTCACACTGATTGTAACCTTTTCCGGGAATCATCCGATCAGCTTTTCGGTACTCGCACGGATTGCTGCCGATCCCGATACTAGCCCGGATTCTACCATTTTTCGGTATTCACACTGATGGTAACCTTTTCCGGGACTCATCCGATCAGCTTTTCGGTACTCGCACGGATTGCTGCCGATCCCGATACTAGCCCGGATTCTACCATTTTTCGGTATTCACACTGATCGTAACCTTTTCCGGGACTCATCCGATCAGCTTTTCGGTACTCGCACGGATTCCAGCCGATCCCCATACCGGCCCGGATTCTACAATTTTTCGGTATTCACACTGATCGTAACCTTTTCCGGGACTCATCCGATCAGCTTTTCGGTACTCGCACGGATTGCTGCCGATCCCGATACTCGCCCGGATTCTACCATTTTTCGGTATTCACACTAATTGTAACCTTTTCCGAGACTCACCCGATCAGCTTTTCGGTACTCGCACGGATTGCTGCCTATCCCGATACTCGCCCGGATTCTACCATTTTTCGGTATTCACACTGATTGTAACCTTTTCCGGGACTCATCCGATCAGTTTTTCGGTACTCGCACGGATTGCTGCCGATCCCGATACGGGCCCGGATTCTACCATTTTTCGGTATTCACACTGATTGTAACCTTTTCCGGGACTCATCCGATCAGCTTTTCGGTACTCGCACGGATTGCTGCCGATCCCGATACTGGCCCGGATTCTACCATTTTTCGGTATTCACACTGATGGTAACCTTTTCCGGGACTCATCCGATCAGCTTTTCGGTACCCGCACGGAATCCAGCCGATCCCCATACCGGCCCGGATCCTACAATTTTTCGGTATTCACACTGATCGTAACCTTTTCCGGTACTCATCCGATCAGCTTTTCGGTACTCCCACGGATTGCTGCCGATCCCCATACTGGCCCGGATTCTACCATTTTTCGGTATTCACACTGATGGTAACCTTTTCCGGGACTCATCCGATGAATTTTTCGGTACTCGCATGGAATCCAGCCGATCCCCATACCGGCCCGGATTCTACCATTTTTCGGTATTCACACTGATCGTAACCTTTTCCGGGACTCATCCGATCAGCTTTTCGGTACTCGCACGGATTCCAGGCGATCCCCATACCGGCCCGGATTCTACCATTTTTCGGTATTCACACTGATTGTATCCTTTTCCGGGACTCATCCGATCAGCTTTTCGATACTCGCACGGATTGCTGCCGATCCCGATACTGGCCCGGATTCTACCATTTTTCGGTATTCACACTGATTGTAACCTTTTCCGGGACTCATCCGATCAGCTTTTCGGTACCCGCACGGATTCCAGCCGATCCCCATACCGGCCCGGATTCTACAATTTTTCGGTATTCACACTGATCGTAACCTTTTCCGGGACTCATCCGATCAGCTTTTCGGTACTCGCACGGATTCCAGCCGATCCCCATACCGGCCCGGATTCTACCATTTTTCGGTATTCACACTGATCGTAACCTTTTCCGGGACTCATCCGATCAGCTTTTCGGTACTCGCACGGATTGCTGCCGATCCCGATACTCGCCCGGATTCTACCATTTTTCGGTATTCACACTGATTGTAACCTTTTCCGGGACTCATCCGATCAGTTTTTCGGTACTCGCACGGATTGCTGCCGATCCCGATACTAGCCCGGATTCTACCATTTTTCGGTATTCACACTAATTGTAACCTTTTCCGAGACTCACCCGATCAGCTTTTCGGTACTCGCACGGATTGCTGCCGATCCCGATACTCGCCCGGATTCTACCATTTTTCGGTATTCACACTGATTGTAACCTTTTCCCGGACTCATCCGATCAGCTTTTCGGTACTCGCACGGATTGCTGCCGATCCCGATACTCGCCCGGATTCTACCATTTTTTGGTATTCACACTGATGGTAACCTTTTTCGGGACTCATCCGATCAGCTTTTCGGTACTCGCACGGATTCCAGCCGATCCCCATACCGGCCCGGATTCTACCATTTTTCGGTATTCACACTGATCGTAACCTTTTCCGGGACTCATCCGATCAGCTTTTCGGTACTCGCATGGATTCCAGCCGATCCCCATACCGGCCCGGATTCTACCATTTTTCGGTACTCACACTGATTGAAACCTTTTCCGGGACTCATCCGATCAGCTTTTCGGTACTCGCACGGATTGCTGCCGATCCCGATACTAGCCCGGATTCTACCATTTTTCGGTATTCACACTCATTGTAACCTTTTCCGAGACTCACCCGATCAGCTTTTCGGTACTCGCACGGATTGTTGCCGATCCCGATACTCGCCCGGATTCTACCATTTTTCGGTATTCACACTGATGGTAACCTTTTTCGGGACTCATCCGATCAGCTTTTCGGTACTCGCACGGATTGCTGTCGATCCCGATACGGGCCCGGATTCTACCATTTTTCGGTATTCACACTGATTGTAACCTTTTCCGGGACTCATCCGATCAGCTTTTCGGTACTCGCACGGATTGCTGCCGATCCCGATACTAGCCCGGATTCTACCATTTTTCGGTATTCACACTGATTGTAACCTTTTCCGGGACTCTTCCGATCAGTTTTTCGGTACTCGTACGGATTGCTGTCGATCCCGATACGGGCCCGGATTCTACCATTTTTCGGTATTCACAATGATTGTAACCTTTTCCGGGATTCATCCGATCAGCTTTTCAGTACTCGCACGGATTGCTGCCGATCCCGATACTGGCCCGGATTCTACCATTTTTCGGTATTCACACTCATGGTAACCTTTTCCGGGACTCATCAAATCAATTTTTCGGTACTCGCACGGATTCCAGCCGATCCCCATACCGGCCCGGATTCTACAATTTTTCGGTATTCACACTGATCGTAACCTTTTCCGGGACTCATCCGATCAGCTTTTCGGTACTCGCACGGATTCCAGCCGATCCCCATACCGGCCCGGATTCTACAATTTTTCGGTATTCACACTGATCGTAACCTTTTCCGGGACTCATCCGATCAGCTTTTCGGTACTCGCACGGATTGCTGCCGATCCCGATACTCGCCCGGATTCTACCATTTTTCGGTATTCACACTAATTGTAACCTTTTCCGAGACTCACCCGATCAGATTTTCGGTACTCGCACGGATTGCTGCCGATCCCGATACTCGCCCGGATTCTACCATTTTTCGGTATTCACACTGATTGTAACCTTTTCCGGGACTCATCCGATCAGTTTTTCGGTACTCGCACGGATTGCTGCCGATCCCGATACGGGCCCGGATTCTACCATTTTTCGGTATTCACACTGATTGTAACCTTTTCCGGGACTCTTCCGATCAGTTTTTCGGTACTCGCACGGATTGCTGTCGATCCCGATACGGGCCCGGATTCTACCATTTTTCGGTATTCACACTGATTGTAACCTTTTCCGGGACTCATCCGATCAGCTTTTCGGTACTCGCACGGATTGCTGCCGATCCCGATACTGGCCCGGATTCTACCATTTTTCGGTATTCACACTGATGGTAACCTTTTCCGGGACTCATCAAATCAATTTTTCGGTACTCGCACGGATTCCAGCCGATCCCCATACCGGCCCGGATTCTACAATTTTTCGGTATTCACACTGATCGTAACCTTTTCCGGGACTCATCCGATCAGCTTTTCGGTACTCGCACGGATTCCAGCCGATCCCCATACCGGCCCGGATTCTACAATTTTTCGGTATTCACACTGATCGTAACCTTTTCCGGGACTCATCCGATCAGCTTTTCGGTACTCGCACGGATTGCTGCCGATCCCGATACTCGCCCGGATTCTACCATTTTTCGGTATTCACAATCATTGTAACCTTTTCAGAGACTCACCCGATCAGCTTTTCGGTACTCGCACGGATTGCTGCCGATCCCGATACTCGCCCGGATTCTACCATTTTTCGGTATTCACACTGATCGTAACCTTTTCCGGGACTCATCCGATCAGTTTTTCGGTACTCGCACGGATTGCTGCCGATCCCGATACGGGCCCGGATTCTACCATTTTTCGGTATTCACACTGATTGTAACCTTTTCCGGGACTCATCCGATCAGCTTTTCGGTACTCGCACGGATTCCAGCCGATCCCCATACCGGCCCGGATTCTACCATTTTTCGGTATTCACACTGATCGTAACCTTTTCCCGGACTCATCCGATTAGCTTTTCGGTACTCGCACGGATTGCTGCCGATCCCGATACTAGCCCGGATTCTACCATTTTTCGGTATTCAAAGTAATTGTAACCTTTTCCGAGACTCACCCGATCAGCTTTTCGGTACTCGCACGGATTGCTGCCGATCCCGATACTCGCCCGGATTCTACCATTTTTCGGTATTCACACTGATCGTAACCTTTTCCGGGACTCATCCGATCAGCTTTTCGGTACTCGCACGGATTCCAGCCGACCCCCATACCGGCCCGGATTCTACAATTTTTCGGTATTCACACTGATCGTAACCTATTCCGGGACTCATCCGATCAGCTTTTCGGTACTCGCATGGATTCCAGCCGATCCCCATACCGGCCCGGATTCTACCATTTTTCGGTACTCACACTGATTGAAACCTTTTCCGGGACTCATCCGATCAGCTTTTCGGTACTCGCACGGATTGCTGCCGATCCCGATACTAGCCCGGATTCTACCATTTTTCGGTATTCACACTAATTGTAACCTTTTCCGAGACTCACCCGATCAGCTTTTCGGTACTCGCACGGATTGCTGCCGATCCCGATACTCGCCCGGATTCTACCATTTTTCGGTATTCACACTGATTGTAACCTTTTCCCGGACTCATTCGATCAGCTTTTCGGTACTCGCACGGATTGCTGCCGATCCCGATACTCGCCCGGATTCTACCATTTTTCGGTATTCACACTGATGGTAACCTTTTTCGGGACTCATCCGATCAGCTTTTCGGTACTCGCACGGATTCCAGCCGATCCCCATACCGGCCCGGATTCTACCATTTTTGGGTATTCACACTGATCGTAACCTTTTCCGGGACTCATCCGATCAGCTTTTCGGTACTCGCACGGATTCCAGCCGACCCCCATACCGGCCCGGATTCTACAATTTTTCGGTATTCACACTGACCGTAACCTATTCCGGGACTCATCCGATCAGCTTTTCGGTACTCGCATGGATTCCAGCCGATCCCCATACCGGCCCGGATTCTACCATTTTTCGGTACTCACACTGATTGAAACCTTTTCCGGGACTCATCCGATCAGCTTTTCGGTACTCGCACGGATTGCTGCCGATCCCGATACTAGCCCGGATTCTACCATTTTTCGGTATTCACACTAATTGTAACCTTTTCCGAGACTCACCCGATCAGCTTTTCGGTACTCGCACGGATTCCAGGCGATCCCCATACCGGCCCGGATTCTACCATTTTTCGGTATTCACACTGATTGTATCCTTTTCCGGGACTCATCCGATCAGCTTTTCGGTACTCGCACGGATTGCTGCCGATCCCGATACTGGCCCGGATTCTACCATTTTTCGGTATTCACACTGATGGTAACCTTTTCCGGGACTCATCAAATCAATTTTTCGGTACTCGCACGGATTCCAGCCGATCCCCATACCGGCCCGGATTCTACAATTTTTCGGTATTCACACTGATCGTAACCTTTTCCGGGACTCATCCGATCAGCTTTTCGGTACTCGCACGGATTCCAGCCGATCCCCATACCGGCCCGGATTCTACAATTTTTCGGTATTCACACTGATCGTAACCTTTTCCGGGACTCATCCGATCAGCTTTTCGGTACTCGCACGGATTGCTGCCGATCCCGATACTCGCCCGGATTCTACCATTTTTCGGTATTCACAATCATTGTAACCTTTTCAGAGACTCACCCGATCAGCTTTTCGGTACTCGCACGGATTGCTGCCGATCCCGATACTCGCCCGGATTCTACCATTTTTCGGTATTCACACTGATCGTAACCTTTTCCGGGACTCATCCGATCAGTTTTTCGGTACTCGCACGGATTGCTGCCGATCCCGATACGGGCCCGGATTCTACCATTTTTCGGTATTCACACTGATTGTAACCTTTTCCGGGACTCATCCGATCAGCTTTTCGGTACTCGCACGGATTCCAGCCGATCCCCATACCGGCCCGGATTCTACCATTTTTCGGTATTCACACTGATCGTAACCTTTTCCCGGACTCATCCGATTAGCTTTTCGGTACTCGCACGGATTGCTGCCGATCCCGATACTAGCCCGGATTCTACCATTTTTCGGTATTCAAAGTAATTGTAACCTTTTCCGAGACTCACCCGATCAGCTTTTCGGTACTCGCACGGATTGCTGCCGATCCCGATACTCGCCCGGATTCTACCATTTTTCGGTATTCACACTGATCGTAACCTTTTCCGGGACTCATCCGATCAGCTTTTCGGTACTCGCACGGATTCCAGCCGACCCCCATACCGGCCCGGATTCTACAATTTTTCGGTATTCACACTGATCGTAACCTATTCCGGGACTCATCCGATCAGCTTTTCGGTACTCGCATGGATTCCAGCCGATCCCCATACCGGCCCGGATTCTACCATTTTTCGGTACTCACACTGATTGAAACCTTTTCCGGGACTCATCCGATCAGCTTTTCGGTACTCGCACGGATTGCTGCCGATCCCGATACTAGCCCGGATTCTACCATTTTTCGGTATTCACACTAATTGTAACCTTTTCCGAGACTCACCCGATCAGCTTTTCGGTACTCGCACGGATTGCTGCCGATCCCGATACTCGCCCGGATTCTACCATTTTTCGGTATTCACACTGATTGTAACCTTTTCCCGGACTCATTCGATCAGCTTTTCGGTACTCGCACGGATTGCTGCCGATCCCGATACTCGCCCGGATTCTACCATTTTTCGGTATTCACACTGATGGTAACCTTTTTCGGGACTCATCCGATCAGCTTTTCGGTACTCGCACGGATTCCAGCCGATCCCCATACCGGCCCGGATTCTACCATTTTTGGGTATTCACACTGATCGTAACCTTTTCCGGGACTCATCCGATCAGCTTTTCGGTACTCGCACGGATTCCAGCCGACCCCCATACCGGCCCGGATTCTACAATTTTTCGGTATTCACACTGACCGTAACCTATTCCGGGACTCATCCGATCAGCTTTTCGGTACTCGCATGGATTCCAGCCGATCCCCATACCGGCCCGGATTCTACCATTTTTCGGTACTCACACTGATTGAAACCTTTTCCGGGACTCATCCGATCAGCTTTTCGGTACTCGCACGGATTGCTGCCGATCCCGATACTAGCCCGGATTCTACCATTTTTCGGTATTCACACTAATTGTAACCTTTTCCGAGACTCACCCGATCAGCTTTTCGGTACTCGCACGGATTGCTGCCGATCCTGATACTCGCCCGGATTCTACCATTTTTCGGTATTCACACTGATTGTAACCTTTTCCGGGACTCTTCCGATCAGTTTTTCGGTACTCGCACGGATTGCTGTCGATCCCGATGCGGGCCCGGATTCTACCATTTTTCGGTATTCACACTGATTGTAACCTTTTCCAGGACTCATCCGATCAGCTTTTCGGTACTCGCACGGATTGCTGCCGATCCCGATACTGGCCCGGATTCTACCATTTTTCGGTATTCACACTGATTGTAACCTTTTCCGGGACTCATCCGATCAATTTTTCGGTACTCGCACGGATTCCAGCCGATCCCCATACCGGCCCGGATTCTACCATTTTTCGGTATTCACACTGATCGTAACCTTTTCCGGGACTCATCCGATCAGCTTTTCGGTACTCGCACGGATTCCAGCCGATCCCCATACCGGCCCGGATTCTACCATTTTTCGGTATTCACACTGATCGTAACCTTTTCCGGGACTCATCCGATCAGCTTTTCGGTACTCGCACGGATTGCTGCCGATCCCGATACTAGCCCGGATTCTACCATTTTTCGGTATTCACACTAATTGTAACCTTTTCCGAGACTCACCCGATCAGCTTTTCGGTACTCGCACGGATTGCTGCCGATCCTGATACTCGCCCGGATTCTACCATTTTTCGGTATTCACACTGATTGTAACCTTTTCCGGGACTCTTCCGATCAGTTTTTCGGTACTCGCACGGATTGCTGTCGATCCCGATGCGGGCCCGGATTCTACCATTTTTCGGTATTCACACTGATTGTAACCTTTTCCAGGACTCATCCGATCAGCTTTTCGGTACTCGCACGGATTCCAGCCGACCCCCATACCGGCCCGGATTCTACAATTTTTCGGTATTCACACTGACCGTAACCTATTCCGGGACTCATCCGATCAGCTTTTCGGTACTCGCATGGATTCCAGCCGATCCCCATACCGGCCCGGATTCTACCATTTTTCGGTACTCACACTGATTGAAACCTTTTCCGGGACTCATCCGATCAGCTTTTCGGTACTCGCACGGATTGCTGCCGATCCCGATACTAGCCCGGATTCTACCATTTTTCGGTATTCACACTAATTGTAACCTTTTCCGAGACTCACCCGATCAGCTTTTCGGTACTCGCACGGATTGCTTCCGATCCCGATACTCGCCCGGATTCTACCATTTTTCGGTATTCACACTGATTGTAACCTTTTCCCGGACTCATCCGATCAGCTTTTCGGTACTCGCACGGATTGCTGCCGATCCTGATACTCGCCCGGATTCTTCCATTTTTCGGTATTCACACTGATTGTAACCTTTTCCGGGACTCATCCGATCAGCTTTTCGGTACTCGCACGGATTCCAGCCGATCCCCATACCGGCCCGGATTCTACCATTTTTCGGTATTCACACTGATCGTAACCTTTTCCCGGACTCATCCGATCAGCTTTTCGGTACTCGCACGGATTGCTGCCGATCCCGATACTAGCCCGGATTCTACCATTTTTCGGTATTCAAAGTAATTGTAACCTTTTCCGAGACTCACCCGATCAGCTTTTCGGTACTCGCACGGATTGCTGCCGATCCCGATACTCGCCCGGATTCTACCATTTTTCGGTATTCACACTGATTGTAACCTTTTCCCGGACTCATCCGATCAGCTTTTCGGTACTCGCACGGATTGCTGCCGATCCCGATACTCGCCCGGATTCTACCATTTTTCGGTATTCACACTGATGGTAACCTTTTTCGGGACTCATCCGATCAGCTTTTCGGTACTCGCACGGATTCCAGCCGATCCCCATACCGGCCCGGATTCTACCATTTTTCGGTATTCACACTGATCGTAACCTTTTCCGGGACTCATCCGATCAGCTTTTCGGTACTCGCATGGATTCCAGCCGATCCCCATACCGGCCCGGATTCTACCATTTTTCGGTACTCACACTGATTGAAACCTTTTCCGGGACTCATCCGATTAGCTTTTCGGTACTCGCACGGATTGCTGCCGATCCCGATACTAGCCCGGATTCTACCATTTTTCGGTATTCACACTCATTGTAACCTTTTCCGAGACTCACCCGATCAGCTTTTCGGTACTCGCACGGATTGTTGCCGATCCCGATACTCGCCCGGATTCTACCATTTTTCGGCATTCACACTGATGGTAACCTTTTTCGGGACTCATCCGATCAGCTTTTCGGTACTCGCACGGATTCCAGCCGATCCCCATACCGGCCCGGATTCTACCATTTTTCGGTATTCACACTGATCGTAACCTTTTCCGGGACTCATCCGATCAGCTTTTCGGTACTCGCACGGATTCCAGCCGACCCCCATACCGGCCCGGATTCTACAATTTTTCGGTATTCACACTGATCGTAACCTATTCCGGGACTCATCCGATCAGCTTTTCGGTACTCGCATGGATTCCAGCCGATCCCCATACCGGCCCGGATTCTACCATTTTTCGGTACTCACACTGATTGAAACCTTTTCCGGGACTCATCCGATCAGCTTTTCGGTACTCGCACGGATTGCTGCCGATCCCGATACTAGCCCGGATTCTACCATTTTTCGGTATTCACACTAATTGTAACCTTTTCCGAGACTCACCCGATCAGCTTTTCGGTACTCGCACGGATTGCTGCCGATCCTGATACTCGCCCGGATTCTACCATTTTTCGGTATTCACACTGATTGTAACCTTTTCCGGGACTCTTCCGATCAGTTTTTCCGTACTCGCACGGATTGCTGTCGATCCCGATGCGGGCCCGGATTCTACCATTTTTCGGTATTCACACTGATTGTAACCTTTTCCAGGACTCATCCGATCAGCTTTTCGGTACTCGCACGGATTGCTGCCGATCCCGATACTGGCCCGGATTCTACCATTTTTCGGTATTCACACTGATTGTAACCTTTTCCGGGACTCATCCGATCAATTTTTCGGTACTCGCACGGATTCCAGCCGATCCCCATACCGGCCCGGATTCTACCATTTTTCGGTATTCACACTGATCGTAACCTTTTCCGGGACTCATCCGATCAGCTTTTCGGTACTCGCACGGATTCCAGCCGATCCCCATACCGGCCCGGATTCTACCATTTTTCGGTATTCACACTGATCGTAACCTTTTCCGGGACTCATCCGATCAGCTTTTCGGTACTCGCACGGATTGCTGCCGATCCCGATACTAGCCCGGATTCTACCATTTTTCGGTATTCACACTAATTGTAACCTTTTCCGAGACTCATCCGATCAGCTTTTCGGTACTCGCACGGATTGCTGCCGATCCCGATACTCGCCCGGATTCTACCATTTTTCGGTATTCACACTGATTGTAACCTTTTCCGGGACTCATCCGATCAGTTTTTCGGTACTCGCACGGATTGCTGCCGATCCCTATACGGGCCCGGATTCTACCATTTTTCGGTATTCACACTGATTGTAACCTTTTCCGGGACTCATCCGATCAGCTTTTCGGTACTCGCACGGATTCCAGCCGATCCCCATACCGGCCCGGATTCTACCATTTTTCGGTATTCACACTGATCGTAACCTTTTCCGGGACTCATCCGATCAGCTTTTCGGTACTCGCACGGATTGCTGCCGATCCCGATACTCGCCCGGATTCTACCATTTTTCGGTATTCACACTGATTGTAACCTTTTCCCGGACTCATCCGATCAGTTTTTCGGTACTCGCACGGATTGCTGCCGATCCCGATACGGGCCCGGATTCTACCATTTTTCGGTATTCACACTGATTGTAACCTTTTCCGGGACTCATCCGATCAGCTTTTCGGTACTCGCACGGATTCCAGCCGATCCCCATACCGGCCCGGATTCTACCATTTTTCGGTATTCACACTGATCGTAACCTTTTCCCGGACTCATCCGATCAGCTTTTCGGTACTCGCACGGATTGCTGCCGATCCCGATACTAGCCCGGATTCTACCATTTTTCGGTATTCAAAGTAATTGTAACCTTTTCCGAGACTCACCCGATCAGCTTTTCGGTACTCGCACGGATTGCTGCCGATCCCGATACTCGCCCGGATTCTACCATTTTTCGGTATTCACACTGATTGTAACCTTTTCCCGGACTCATCCGATCAGCTTTTCGGTACTCGCACGGATTGCTGCCGATCCCGATACTCGCCCGGATTCTACCATTTTTCGGTATTCACACTGATGGTAACCTTTTTCGGGACTCATCCGATCAGCTTTTCGGTACTCGCACGGATTCCAGCCGATCCCCATACCGGCCCGGATTCTACCATTTTTCGGTATTCACACTGATCGTAACCTTTTCCGGGACTCATCCGATCAGCTTTTCGGTACTCGCATGGATTCCAGCCGATCCCCATACCGGCCCGGATTCTACCATTTTTCGGTACTCACACTGATTGAAACCTTTTCCGGGACTCATCCGATTAGCTTTTCGGTACTCGCACGGATTGCTGCCGATCCCGATACTAGCCCGGATTCTACCATTTTTCGGTATTCACACTCATTGTAACCTTTTCCGAGACTCACCCGATCAGCTTTTCGGTACTCGCACGGATTGTTGCCGATCCCGATACTCGCCCGGATTCTACCATTTTTCGGCATTCACACTGATGGTAACCTTTTTCGGGACTCATCCGATCAGCTTTTCGGTACTCGCACGGATTCCAGCCGATCCCCATACCGGCCCGGATTCTACCATTTTTCGGTATTCACACTGATCGTAACCTTTTCCGGGACTCATCCGATCAGCTTTTCGGTACTCGCACGGATTCCAGCCGACCCCCATACCGGCCCGGATTCTACAATTTTTCGGTATTCACACTGATCGTAACCTATTCCGGGACTCATCCGATCAGCTTTTCGGTACTCGCATGGATTCCAGCCGATCCCCATACCGGCCTGGATTCTACCATTTTTCGGTACTCACACTGATTGAAACCTTTTCCGGGACTCATCCGATCAGCTTTTCGGTACTCGCACGGATTGCTGCCGATCCCGATACTAGCCCGGATTCTACCATTTTTCGGTATTCACACTAATTGTAACCTTTTCCGAGACTCACCCGATCAGCTTTTCGGTACTCGCACGGATTGCTGCCGATCCTGATACTCGCCCGGATTCTACCATTTTTCGGTATTCACACTGATTGTAACCTTTTCCGGGACTCTTCCGATCAGTTTTTCCGTACTCGCACGGATTGCTGTCGATCCCGATGCGGGCCCGGATTCTACCATTTTTCGGTATTCACACTGATTGTAACCTTTTCCAGGACTCATCCGATCAGCTTTTCGGTACTCGCACGGATTGCTGCCGATCCCGATACTGGCCCGGATTCTACCATTTTTCGGTATTCACACTGATTGTAACCTTTTCCGGGACTCATCCGATCAATTTTTCGGTACTCGCACGGATTCCAGCCGATCCCCATACCGGCCCGGATTCTACCATTTTTCGGTATTCACACTGATCGTAACCTTTTCCGGGACTCATCCGATCAGCTTTTCGGTACTCGCACGGATTCCAGCCGATCCCCATACCGGCCCGGATTCTACCATTTTTCGGTATTCACACTGATCGTAACCTTTTCCGGGACTCATCCGATCAGCTTTTCGGTACTCGCACGGATTGCTGCCGATCCCGATACTAGCCCGGATTCTACCATTTTTCGGTATTCACACTAATTGTAACCTTTTCCGAGACTCATCCGATCAGCTTTTCGGTACTCGCACGGATTGCTGCCGATCCCGATACTCGCCCGGATTCTACCATTTTTCGGTATTCACACTGATTGTAACCTTTTCCGGGACTCATCCGATCAGTTTTTCGGTACTCGCACGGATTGCTGCCGATCCCTATACGGGCCCGGATTCTACCATTTTTCGGTATTCACACTGATTGTAACCTTTTCCGGGACTCATCCGATCAGCTTTTCGGTACTCGCACGGATTCCAGCCGATCCCCATACCGGCCCGGATTCTACCATTTTTCGGTATTCACACTGATCGTAACCTTTTCCGGGACTCATCCGATCAGCTTTTCGGTACTCGCACGGATTGCTGCCGATCCCGATACTCGCCCGGATTCTACCATTTTTCGGTATTCACACTGATTGTAACCTTTTCCCGGACTCATCCGATCAGCTTTTCGGTACTCGCACGGATTGCTGCCGATCCCGATACTCGCCCGGATTCTACCATTTTTCGGTATTCACACTGATGGTAACCTTTTTCGGGACTCATCCGATCAGCTTTTCGGTACTTGCACGGATTCCAGCCGATCCCCATACCGGCCCGGATTCTACCATTTTTCGGTATTCACACTGATCGTAACCTTTTCCGGGACTCATCCGATCAGCTTTTCGGTACTCGCATGGATTCCAGCCGATCCCCATACCGGCCCGGATTCTACCATTTTTCGGTACTCACACTGATTGAAACCTTTTCCGGGACTCATCCGATTAGCTTTTCGGTACTCGCACGGATTGCTGCCGATCCCGATACTAGCCCGGATTCTACCATTTTTCGGTATTCACACTCTTTGTAACCTTTTCCGAGACTCACCCGATCAGCTTTTCGGTACTCGCACGGATTGTTGCCGATCCCGATACTCGCCCGGATTCTACCATTTTTCGGCATTCACACTGATGGTAACCTTTTTCGGGACTCATCCGATCAGCTTTTCGGTACTCGCACGGATTCCAGCCGATCCCCATACCGGCCCGGATTCTACCATTTTTCGGTATTCACACTGATCGTAACCTTTTCCGGGACTCATCCGATCAGCTTTTCGGTACTCGCACGGATTCCAGCCGACCCCCATACCGGCCCGGATTCTACAATTTTTCGGTATTCACACTGATCGTAACCTATTCCGGGACTCATCCGATCAGCTTTTCGGTACTCGCATGGATTCCAGCCGATCCCCATACCGGCCCGGATTCTACCATTTTTCGGTACTCACACTGATTGAAACCTTTTCCGGGACTCATCCGATCAGCTTTTCGGTACTCGCACGGATTGCTGCCGATCCCGATACTAGCCCGGATTCTACCATTTTTCGGTATTCACACTAATTGTAACCTTTTCCGAGACTCACCCGATCAGCTTTTCGGTACTCGCACGGATTGCTGCCGATCCTGATACTCGCCCGGATTCTACCATTTTTCGGTATTCACACTGATTGTAACCTTTTCCGGGACTCTTCCGATCAGTTTTTCGGTACTCGCACGGATTGCTGTCGATCCCGATGCGGGCCCGGATTCTACCATTTTTCGGTATTCACACTGATTGTAACCTTTTCCAGGACTCATCCGATCAGCTTTTCGGTACTCGCACGGATTGCTGCCGATCCCGATACTGGCCCGGATTCTACCATTTTTCGGTATTCACACTGATTGTAACCTTTTCCGGGACTCATCCGATCAATTTTTCGGTACTCGCACGGATTCCAGCCGATCCCCATACCGGCCCGGATTCTACCATTTTTCGGTATTCACACTGATCGTAACCTTTTCCGGGACTCATCCGATCAGCTTTTCGGTACTCGCACGGATTCCAGCCGATCCCCATACCGGCCCGGATTCTACCATTTTTCGGTATTCACACTGATCGTAACCTTTTCCGGGACTCATCCGATCAGCTTTTCGGTACTCGCACGGATTGCTGCCGATCCCGATACTAGCCCGGATTCTACCATTTTTCGGTATTCACACTAATTGTAACCTTTTCCGAGACTCATCCGATCAGCTTTTCGGTACTCGCACGGATTGCTGCCGATCCCGATACTCGCCCGGATTCTACCATTTTTCGGTATTCACACTGATTGTAACCTTTTCCGGGACTCATCCGATCAGTTTTTCGGTACTCGCACGGATTGCTGCCGATCCCTATACGGGCCCGGATTCTACCATTTTTCGGTATTCACACTGATTGTAACCTTTTCCGGGACTCATCCGATCAGCTTTTCGGTACTCGCACGGATTCCAGCCGATCCCCATACCGGCCCGGATTCTACCATTTTTCGGTATTCACACTGATCGTAACCTTTTCCGGGACTCATCCGATCAGCTTTTCGGTACTCGCACGGATTGCTGCCGATCCCGATACTCGCCCGGATTCTACCATTTTTCGGTATTCACACTGATTGTAACCTTTTCCCGGACTCATCCGATCAGCTTTTCGGTACTCGCACGGATTGCTGCCGATCCCGATACTCGCCCGGATTCTACCATTTTTCGGTATTCACACTGATGGTAACCTTTTTCGGGACTCATCCGATCAGCTTTTCGGTACTCGCACGGATTCCAGCCGATCCCCATACCGGCCCGGATTCTACCATTTTTCGGTATTCACACTGATCGTAACCTTTTCCGGGACTCATCCGATCAGCTTTTCGGTACTCGCATGGATTCCAGCCGATCCCCATACCGGCCCGGATTCTACCATTTTTCGGTACTAACACTGATTGAAACCTTTTCCGGGACTCATCCGATCAGCTTTTCGGTACTCGCACGGATTGCTGCCGATCCCGATACTAGCCCGGATTCTACCATTTTTCGGTATTCACACTCATTGTAACCTTTTCCGAGACTCACCCGATCAGTTTTTCGGTACTCGCACGGATTGTTGCCGATCCCGATACTCGCCCGGATTCTACCATTTTTCGGTATTCACACTGATTGTAACCTTTTCCGGGACTCATCCGATCAGCTTTTCGGTACTCGCACGGATTCCAGCCGATCCCCATACCGGCCCGGATTCTACCATTTTTCGGTATTCACACAGATCGTAACCTTTTCCGGGACTCATCCGATCAGCTTTTCGGTACTCGCACGGATTGCTGCCGATCCCGATACTAGCCCGGATTCTACCATTTTTCGGCATTCACACTAATTGTAACCTTTTCCGAGACTCACCCGATCAGCTTTTCGGTACTCGCACGGATTGCTGCCGATCCCGATACTCGCCCGGATTCTACCATTTTTCGGTATTCACACTGATTGTAACCTTTTCCCGGACTCATCCGATCAGCTTTTCGGTACTCGCACGGATTGCTGCCGATCCCGATACTCGCCCGGATTCTACCATTTTTCGGTATTCACACTGATGGTAACCTTTTTCGGGACTCATCCGATCAGCTTTTCGGTACTCGCACGGATTCCAGCCGATCCCCATACCGGCCCGGATTCTACCATTTTTCGGTATTCACACTGATCGTAACCTTTTCCGGGACTCATCCGATCAGCTTTTCGGTACTCGCACGGATTCCAGCCGACCCCCATACCGGCCCGGATTCTACAATTTTTCGGTATTCACACTGATCGTAACCTATTCCGGGACTCATCCGATCAGCTTTTCGGTACTCGCACGGATTGCTGCCGATCCCGATACTAGCCCGGATTCTACCATTTTTCGGTATTCACACTAATTGTAACCTTTTCCGAGACTCACCCGATCAGCTTTTCGGTACTCGCACGGATTGCTGCCGATCCTGATACTCGCCCGGATTCTACCATTTTTCGGTATTCACACTGATTGTAACCTTTTCCGGGACTCTTCCGATCAGTTTTTCGGTACTCGCACGGATTGCTGTCGATCCCGATGCGGGCCCGGATTCTACCATTTTTCGGTATTCACACTGATTGTAACCTTTTCCAGGACTCATCCGATCAGCTTTTCGGTACTCGCACGGATTGCTGCCGATCCCGATACTGGCCCGGATTCTACCATTTTTCGGTATTCACACTGATTGTAACCTTTTCCGGTACTCATCCGATCAATTTTTCGGTACTCGCACGGATTCCAGCCGATCCCCATACCGGCCCGGATTCTACCATTTTTCGGTATTCACACTGATCGTAACCTTTTCCGGGACTCATCCGATCAGCTTTTCGGTACTCGCACGGATTCCAGCCGATCCCTATACCGGCCCGGATTCTACCATTTTTCGGTATTCACACTGATCGTAACCTTTTCCGGGACTCATCCGATCAGCTTTTCGGTACTCGCACGGATTGCTGCCGATCCCGATACTAGCCCGGATTCTACCATTTTTCGGTATTCACACTAATTGTAACCTTTTCCGAGACTCACCCGATCAGCTTTTCGGTACTCGCACGGATTGCTGCCGATCCCGATACTCGCCCGGATTCTACCATTTTTCGGTATTCACACTGATTGTAACCTTTTCCCGGACTCATCCGATCAGCTTTTCGGTACTCGCACGGATTGCTGCCGATCCCGATACTCGCCCGGATTCTACCATTTTTCGGTATTCACACTGATTGTAAGCTTTTCCGGGACTCATCCGATCAATTTTTCGGTACTCGCACGGATTCCAGCCGATCCCCATACCGGCCCGGATTCTACCATTTTTCGGTATTCACACTGATCGTAACCTTTTCCGGGACTCATCCGATCAGCTTTTCGGTACTCGCACGGATTGCTGCCGATCCCGATACTCGCCCGGATTCTACCATTTTTCGGTATTCACACTGATCGTAACCTTTTCCCGGACTCATCCGATCAGCTTTTCGGTACTCGCACGGATTGCTGCCGATCCCGATACTCGCCCGGATTCTACCATTTTTCGGTATTCACACTGATGGTAACCTTTTTCGGGACTCATCCGATCAGCTTTTCGGTACTCGCACGGATTCCAGCCGATCCCCATACCGGCCCGGATTCTACCATTTTTCGGTATTCACACTGATCGTAACCTTTTCCGGGACTCATCCGATCAGCTTTTCGGTACTCGCACGGATTCCAGCCGACCCCCATACCGGCCCGGATTCTACAATTTTTCGGTATTCACACTGATCGTAACCTATTCCGGGACTCATCCGATCAGCTTTTCGGTACTCGCACGGATTCCAGCCGATCCCCATACCGGCCCGGATTCTACCATTTTTCGGTACTCACACTGATTGAAACCTTTTCCGGGACTCATCCGATCAGCTTTTCGGTACTCGCACGGATTGCTGCCGATCCCGATACTAGCCCGGATTCTACCATTTTTCGGTATTCACACTAATTGTAACCTTTTCCGAGACTCACCCGATCAGCTTTTCGGTACTCGCACGGATTGCTGCCGATCCTGATACTCGCCCGGATTCTACCATTTTTCGGTATTCACACTGATTGTAACCTTTTCCGGGACTCTTCCGATCAGTTTTTCGGTACTCGCACGGATTGCTGTCGATCCCGATGCGGGCCCGGATTCTACCATTTTTCGGTATTCACACTGATGGTAACCTTTTCCGGGACTCATCCGATCAGCTTTTCGGTACTCGCACGGATTCCAGCCGATCCCGATACTAGCCCGGATTCTACCATTTTTCGGTATTCACACTGATTGTAACCTTTTCCGGGACTCTTCCGATCAGTTTTTCGGTACTCGCACGGATTGCTGTCGATCCCGATGCGGGCCCGGATTCTACCATTTTTCGGTATTCACACTGATGGTAACCTTTTCCGGGACTCATCCGATCAGCTTTTCGGTACTCGCACGGATTGCTGCCGATCCCGATACTAGCCCGGATTCTACCATTTTTCGGTATTCACACTGATTGTAACCTTTTCCAGGACTCATCCGATCAGCTTTTCGGTACTCGCACGGATTGCTGCCGATCCCGATACTCGCCCGGATTCTACCATTTTTCGGTATTCACACTGATTGTAACCTTTTCCGGGACTCATCCGATCAATTTTTCGGTACTCGCACGGATTCCAGCCGATCCCCATACCGGCCCGGATTCTACCATTTTTCGGTATTCACACTGATTGTAACCTTTTCCGGGACTCTTCCGATCAGTTTTTCGGTACTCGCACGGATTGCTGTCGATCCCGATGCGGGCCCGGATTCTACCATTTTTCGGTATTCACACTGATGGTAACCTTTTCCGGGACTCATCCGATCAGCTTTTCGGTACTCGCACGGATTCCAGCCGATCCCGATACTAACCCGGATTCTACCATTTTTCGGTATTCACACTGATTGTAACCTTTTCCGGGACTCTTCCGATCAGTTTTTCGGTACTCGCACGGATTGCTGTCGATCCCGATGCGGGCCCGGATTCTACCATTTTTCGGTATTCACACTGATGGTAACCTTTTCCGGGACTCATCCGATCAGCTTTTCGGTACTCGCACGGATTGCTGCCGATCCCGATACTAGCCCGGATTCTACCATTTTTCGGTATTCACACTGATTGTAACCTTTTCCAGGACTCATCCGATCAGCTTTTCGGTACTCGCACGGATTGCTGCCGATCCCGATACTCGCCCGGATTCTACCATTTTTCGGTATTCACACTGATTGTAACCTTTTCCGGGACTCATCCGATCAATTTTTCGGTACTCGCACGGATTCCAGCCGATCCCCATACCGGCCCGGATTCTACCATTTTTCGGTATTCACACTGATCGTAACCTTTTCCGGGACTCATCCGATCAGCTTTTCAGTACTCGCACGGATTGCTGCCGATCCCGATACTCGCCCGGATTCTACCATTTTTCGGTATTCACACTGATTGTAACCTTTTCCCGGACTCATCCGATCAGCTTTTCGGTACTCGCACGGATTGCTGCCGATCCCGATACTCGCCCGGATTCTACCATTTTTCGGTATTCACACTGATTGTAAGCTTTTCCGGGACTCATCCGATCAATTTTTCGGTACTCGCACGGATTCCAGCCGATCCCCATACCGGCCCGGATTCTACCATTTTTCGGTATTCACACTGATCGTAACCTTTTCCGGGACTCATCCGATCAGCTTTTCGGTACTCGCACGGATTGCTGCCGATCCCGATACTCGCCCGGATTCTACCATTTTTCGGTATTCACACTGATCGTAACCTTTTCCCGGACTCATCCGATCAGCTTTTCGGTACTCGCACGGATTGCTGCCGATCCCGATACTCGCCCGGATTCTACCATTTTTCGGTATTCACACTGATGGTAACCTTTTCCGGGACTCATCCGATCAGCTTTTCGGTACTCGCACGGATTCCAGCCGACCCCCATACCGGCCCGGATTCTACAATTTTTCGGTATTCACACTGATCGTAACCTATTCCGGGACTCATCCGATCAGCTTTTCGGTACTCGCACGGATTCCAGCCGATCCCCATACCGGCCCGGATTCTACCATTTTTCGGTACTCACACTGATTGAAACCTTTTCCGGGACTCATCCGATCAGCTTTTCGGTACTCGCACGGATTGCTGCCGATCCCGATACTAGCCCGGATTCTACCATTTTTCGGTATTCACACTAATTGTAACCTTTTCCGAGACTCACCCGATCAGCTTTTCGGTACTCGCACGGATTGCTGTCGATCCTGATACTCGCCCGGATTCTACCATTTTTCGGTATTCACACTGATTGTAACCTTTTCCGGGACTCTTCCGATCAGTTTTTCGGTACTCGCACGGATTGCTGTCGATCCCGATGCGGGCCCGGATTCTACCATTTTTCGGTATTCACACTGATGGTAACCTTTTCCGGGACTCATCCGATCAGCTTTTCGGTACTCGCACGGATTCCAGCCGATCCCGATACTAGCCCGGATTCTACCATTTTTCGGTATTCACACTGATTGTAACCTTTTCCGGGACTCTTCCGATCAGTTTTTCGGTACTCGCACGGATTGCTGTCGATCCCGATGCGGGCCCGGATTCTACCATTTTTCGGTATTCACACTGATGGTAACCTTTTCCGGGACTCATCCGATCAGCTTTTCGGTACTCGCACGGATTGCTGCCGATCCCGATACTAGCCCGGATTCTACCATTTTTCGGTATTCACACTGATTGTAACCTTTTCCAGGACTCATCCGATCAGCTTTTCGGTACTCGCACGGATTGCTGCCGATCCCGATACTCGCCCGGATTCTACCATTTTTCGGTATTCACACTGATTGTAACCTTTTCCGGGACTCATCCGATCAATTTTTCGGTACTCGCACGGATTCCAACCGATCCCCATACCGGCCCGGATTCTACCATTTTTCGGTATTCACACTGATTGTAACCTTTTCCGGGACTCTTCCGATCAGTTTTTCGGTACTCGCACGGATTGCTGTCGATCCCGATGCGGGCCCGGATTCTACCATTTTTCGGTATTCACACTGATGGTAACCTTTTCCGGGACTCATCCGATCAGCTTTTCGGTACTCGCACGGATTCCAGCCGATCCCGATACTAACCCGGATTCTACCATTTTTCGGTATTCACACTGATTGTAACCTTTTCCGGGACTCTTCCGATCAGTTTTTCGGTACTCGCACGGATTGCTGTCGATCCCGATGCGGGCCCGGATTCTACCATTTTTCGGTATTCACACTGATGGTAACCTTTTCCGGGACTCATCCGATCAGCTTTTCGGTACTCGCACGGATTGCTGCCGATCCCGATACTAGCCCGGATTCTACCATTTTTCGGTATTCACACTGATTGTAACCTTTTCCAGGACTCATCCGATCAGCTTTTCGGTACTCGCACGGATTGCTGCCGATCCCGATACTCGCCCGGATTCTACCATTTTTCGGTATTCACACTGATTGTAACCTTTTCCGGGACTCATCCGATCAATTTTTCGGTACTCGCACGGATTCCAGCCGATCCCCATACCGGCCCGGATTCTACCATTTTTCGGTATTCACACTGATCGTAACCTTTTCCGGGACTCATCCGATCAGCTTTTCAGTACTCGCACGGATTGCTGCCGATCCCGATACTCGCCCGGATTCTACCATTTTTCGGTATTCACACTGATTGTAACCTTTTCCCGGACTCATCCGATCAGCTTTTCGGTACTCGCACGGATTGCTGCCGATCCCGATACTCGCCCGGATTCTACCATTTTTCGGTATTCACACTGATGGTAACCTTTTTCGGGACTCATCCGATCAGCTTTTCGGTACTCGCACGGATTCCAGCCGATCCCCATACCGGCCCGGATTCTACCATTTTTCGGTATTCACACTGATCGTAACCTTTTCCGGGACTCATCCGATCAGCTTTTCGGTACTCGCACGGATTCCAGCCGACCCCCATACCGGCCCGGATTCTACAATTTTTCGGTATTCACACTGATCGTAACCTATTCCGGGACTCATCCGATCAGCTTTTCGGTACTCGCATGGATTCCAGCCGATCCCCATACCGGCCCGGATTCTACCATTTTTCGGTATTCACACTGATTGTAACCTTTTCCAGGACTCATCCGATCAGCTTTTCGGTACTCGCACGGATTGCTGCCGATCCCGATACTGGCCCGGATTCTACCATTTTTCGGTATTCACACTGATTGTAACCTTTTCCGGGACTCATCCGATCAATTTTTCGGTACTCGCACGGATTCCAGCCGATCCCCATACCGGCCCGGATTCTACCATTTTTCGGTATTCACACTGATCGTAACCTTTTCCGGGACTCATCCGATCAGCTTTTCGGTACTCGCACGGATTGCTGCCGATCCCGATACTCGCCCGGATTCTACCATTTTTCGGTATTCACACTGATTGTAACCTTTTCCTGGACTCTTCCGATCAGTTTTTCGGTACACGCACGGATTGCTGTCGATCCCGATGCGGGCCCGGATTCTACCATTTTTCGGTATTCACACTGATTGTAACCTTTTCCGGGACTCATCCGATCAGCTTTTCGGTAATCGCACGGATTGCTGCCGATCCCGATACTGGCCCGGATTCTACCATTTTTCGGTATTCACACTGATGGTAACCTTTTCCGGCACTCATCCGATCAATTTTTCGGTACTCGCACGGATTCCAGCCGATCCCCATACCGGCCCGGATTCTACCATTTTTCGGTATTCACACTGATCGTAACCTTTTCCGGGACTCATCCGATCAGCTTTTCGGTACTCGCACGGATTGCAGCCGATCCCCATACCGGCCCGGATTCTACAATTTTTCGGTATTCACACTGATCGTAACCTTTTCCGGGACTCATCCGATCAGCTTTTCGGTACTCGCATGGATTCCAGCCGATCCCCATACCGGCCCGGATTCTACCATTTTTCGGTACTCACACTGATTGAAACCTTTTCCGTGACTCATCCGATCAGCTTTTCGGTACTCGCACGGATTGCTGCCGATCCCGATACTGGCCCGGATTCTACCATTTTTCGGTTTTCACACTGATTGTAACCTTTTCCGGGACTCATCCGATCAATTTTTCGGTACTCGCACGGATTCCAGCCGATCCCCATACCGGCCCGGATTCTACCATTTTTCGGTATTGACACTGATCGTAACCTTTTCCGGGACTCATCCGATCAGCTTTTCGGTACTCGCACGGATTCCAGCCGATCCCCATACCGGCCCGGATTCTACCATTTTTCGGTATTCACACTGATCGTAACCTTTTCCGGGACTCATCCGATCAGCTTTTCGGTACTCGCACGGATTGCTGCCGATCCCGATACTAGCCCGGATTCTACCATTTTTCGGTATTCACACTAATTGTAACCTTTTCCGAGACTCACCCGATCAGCTTTTCGGTACTCGCACGGATTGCTGCCGATCCCGATACTCGCCCGGATTCTACCATTTTTCGGTATTGACACTGATTGTAACCTTTTCCCGGACTCATCCGATCAGCTTTTCGGTACTCGCACGGATTGCTGCCGATCCCGATACTCGCCCGGATTCTACCATTTTTCGGCATTCACACTGATGGTAACCTTTTCCGGGACTCATCCGATCAGCTTTTCGGTACTCGCACGGATTGCTGCCGATCCCCATACTGGCCCGGATTCTACCATTTTTCGGTATTCACACTGATGGTAACCTTTTCCGGCACTCATCCGATCAATTTTTCGGTACTCGCACGGATTCCAGCCGATCCCCATACCGGCCCGGATTCTACAATTTTTCGGTATTCACACTGATCGTAACCTTTTCCGGGACTCATCCGATCAGCTTTTCGGTACTCGCACGGATTGCAGCCGATCCCCATACCGGCCCGGATTCTACAATTTTTCGGTATTCACACTGATCGTAACCTTTTCCGGGACTCATCCGATCAGCTTTTCGGTACTCGCATGGATTCCAGCCGATCCCCATACCGGCCCGGATTCTACCATTTTTCGGTACTCACACTGATTGAAACCTTTTCCGGGACTCATCCGATCAGCTTTTCGGTACTCGCACGGATTGCTGCCGATCCCGATACTAGCCCGGATTCTACCATTTTTCGGTATTCACACTAATTGTAACCTTTTCCGAGACTCACCCGATCAGCTTTTCGGTACTCGCACGGATTGCTGCCGATCCCGATACTCGCCCGGATTCTACCATTTTTCGGTATTCACACTGATTGTAACCTTTTCCCGGACTCATCCGATCAGCTTTTCGGTACTCGCACGGATTGCTGCCGATCCCGATACTCGCCCGGATTCTACCATTTTTCGGCATTCACACTGATGGTAACCTTTTTCGGGACTCATCCGATCAGCTTTTCGGTACTCGCACGGATTCCAGCCGATCCCCATACCGGCCCGGATTCTACCATTTTTCGGTATTCACACTGATTGTAACCTTTTCCGGGACTCATCCGATCAGCTTTTCGGTACTCGCACGGATTGCTGCCGATCCCGATACTGGCCCGGATTCTACCATTTTTCGGTATTCACACTGATGGTAACCTTTTCCGGCACTCATCCGATCAATTTTTCGGTACTCGCACGGATTCCAGCCGATCCCCATACCGGCCCGGATTCTACAATTTTTCGGTATTCACACTGATCGTAACCTTTTCCGGGACTCATCCGATCAGCTTTTCGGTACTCGCACGGATTGCAGCCGATCCCCATACCGGCCCGGATTCTACAATTTTTCGGTATTCACACTGATCGTAACCTTTTCCGGGACTCATCCGATCAGCTTTTCGGTACTCGCATGGATTCCAGCCGATCCCCATACCGGCCCGGATTCTACCATTTTTCGGTACTCACACTGATTGAAACCTTTTCCGTGACTCATCCGATCAGCTTTTCGGTACTCGCACGGATTGCTGCCGATCCCGATACTGGCCCGGATTCTACCATTTTTCGGTATTCACACTGATCGTAACCTTTTCCGGGACTCATCCGATCAGCTTTTCGGTACTCGCACGGATTGCTGCCGATCCCGATACTAGCCCGGATTCTACCATTTTTCGGTATTCACACTAATTGTAACCTTTTCCGAGACTCACCCGATCAGCTTTTCGGTACTCGCACGGATTGCTGCCGATCCCGATACTCGCCCGGATTCTACCATTTTTCGGTATTGACACTGATTGTAACCTTTTCCCGGACTCATCCGATCAGCTTTTCGGTACTCGCACGGATTGCTGCCGATCCCGATACTCGCCCGGATTCTACCATTTTTCGGTATTCACACTGATCGTAACCTTTTCCGGGACTCATCCGATCAGCTTTTCGGTACTCGCACGGATTGCTGCCGATCCCGATACTCGCCCGGATTCTACCATTTTTCGGTATTCACACTGATTGTAACCTTTTCCTGGACTCTTCCGATCAGTTTTTCGGTACACGCACGGATTGCTGTCGATCCCGATGCGGGCCCGGATTCTACCATTTTTCGGTATTCACACTGATTGTAACCTTTTCCGGGACTCATCCGATCAGCTTTTCGGTAATCGCACGGATTGCTGCCGATCCCGATACTGGCCCGGATTCTACCATTTTTCGGTATTCACACTGATGGTAACCTTTTCCGGCACTCATCCGATCAATTTTTCGGTACTCGCACGGATTCCAGCCGATCCCCATACCGGCCCGGATTCTACCATTTTTCGGCATTCACACTGATCGTAACCTTTTCCGGGACTCATCCGATCAGCTTTTCGGTACTCGCACGGATTGCAGCCGATCCCCATACCGGCCCGGATTCTACAATTTTTCGGTATTCACACTGATCGTAACCTTTTCCGGGACTCATCCGATCAGCTTTTCGGTACTCGCATGGATTCCAGCCGATCCCCATACCGGCCCGGATTCTACCATTTTTCGGTACTCACACTGATTGAAACCTTTTCCGTGACTCATCCGATCAGCTTTTCGGTACTCGCACGGATTGCTGCCGATCCCGATACTGGCCCGGATTCTACCATTTTTCGGTTTTCACACTGATTGTAACCTTTTCCGGGACTCATCCGATCAATTTTTCGGTACTCGCACGGATTCCAGCCGATCCCCATACCGGCCCGGATTCTACCATTTTTCGGTATTGACACTGATCGTAACCTTTTCCGGGACTCATCCAATCAGCTTTTCGGTACTCGCACGGATTCCAGCCGATCCCCATACCGGCCCGGATTCTACCATTTTTCGGTATTCACACTGATCGTAACCTTTTCCGGGACTCATCCGATCAGCTTTTCGGTACTCGCACGGATTGCTGCCGATCCCGATACTAGCCCGGATTCTACCATTTTTCGGTATTCACACTAATTGTAACCTTTTCCGAGACT
The DNA here is from genome assembly GCA_946000675.1 of Vitis riparia x Vitis rupestris. Taxonomy (NCBI): domain Eukaryota; kingdom Viridiplantae; phylum Streptophyta; class Magnoliopsida; order Vitales; family Vitaceae; genus Vitis; species Vitis riparia x Vitis rupestris. The sequence goes on from OX253983.1 coordinate 16,017,441, forward strand.
CACCCGATCAGCTTTTCGGTACTCGCACGGATTGCTGCCGATCCCGATACTCGCCCGGATTCTACCATTTTTCGGTATTGACACTGATTGTAACCTTTTCCCGGACTCATCCGATCAGCTTTTCGGTACTCGCACGGATTGCTGCCGATCCCGATACTCGCCCGGATTCTACCATTTTTCGGCATTCACACTGATGGTAACCTTTTCCGGGACTCATCCGATCAGCTTTTCGGTACTCGCACGGATTGCTGCCGATCCCCATACTGGCCCGGATTCTACCATTTTTCGGTATTCACACTGATGGTAACCTTTTCCGGCACTCATCCGATCAATTTTTCGGTACTCGCACGGATTCCAGCCGATCCCCATACCGGCCCGGATTCTACAATTTTTCGGTATTCACACTGATCGTAACCTTTTCCGGGACTCATCCGATCAGCTTTTCGGTACTCGCACGGATTGCAGCCGATCCCCATACCGGCCCGGATTCTACAATTTTTCGGTATTCACACTGATCGTAACCTTTTCCGGGACTCATCCGATCAGCTTTTCGGTACTCGCATGGATTCCAGCCGATCCCCATACCGGCCCGGATTCTACCATTTTTCGGTACTCACACTGATTGAAACCTTTTCCGGGACTCATCCGATCAGCTTTTCGGTACTCGCACGGATTGCTGCCGATCCCGATACTAGCCCGGATTCTACCATTTTTCGGTATTCACACTAATTGTAACCTTTTCCGAGACTCACCCGATCAGCTTTTCGGTACTCGCACGGATTGCTGCCGATCCCGATACTCGCCCGGATTCTACCATTTTTCGGTATTCACACTGATTGTAACCTTTTCCCGGACTCATCCGATCAGCTTTTCGGTACTCGCACGGATTGCTGCCGATCCCGATACTCGCCCGGATTCTACCATTTTTCGGCATTCACACTGATGGTAACCTTTTTCGGGACTCATCCGATCAGCTTTTCGGTACTCGCACGGATTCCAGCCGATCCCCATACCGGCCCGGATTCTACCATTTTTCGGTATTCACACTGATTGTAACCTTTTCCGGGACTCATCCGATCAGCTTTTCGGTACTCGCACGGATTGCTGCCGATCCCGATACTGGCCCGGATTCTACCATTTTTCGGTATTCACACTGATGGTAACCTTTTCCGGCACTCATCCGATCAATTTTTCGGTACTCGCACGGATTCCAGCCGATCCCCATACCGGCCCGGATTCTACAATTTTTCGGTATTCACACTGATCGTAACCTTTTCCGGGACTCATCCGATCAGCTTTTCGGTACTCGCACGGATTGCAGCCGATCCCCATACCGGCCCGGATTCTACAATTTTTCGGTATTCACACTGATCGTAACCTTTTCCGGGACTCATCCGATCAGCTTTTCGGTACTCGCATGGATTCCAGCCGATCCCCATACCGGCCCGGATTCTACCATTTTTCGGTACTCACACTGATTGAAACCTTTTCCGTGACTCATCCGATCAGCTTTTCGGTACTCGCACGGATTGCTGCCGATCCCGATACTGGCCCGGATTCTACCATTTTTCGGTATTCACACTGATCGTAACCTTTTCCGGGACTCATCCGATCAGCTTTTCGGTACTCGCACGGATTGCTGCCGATCCCGATACTAGCCCGGATTCTACCATTTTTCGGTATTCACACTAATTGTAACCTTTTCCGAGACTCACCCGATCAGCTTTTCGGTACTCGCACGGATTGCTGCCGATCCCGATACTCGCCCGGATTCTACCATTTTTCGGTATTGACACTGATTGTAACCTTTTCCCGGACTCATCCGATCAGCTTTTCGGTACTCGCACGGATTGCTGCCGATCCCGATACTCGCCCGGATTCTACCATTTTTCGGTATTCACACTGATCGTAACCTTTTCCGGGACTCATCCGATCAGCTTTTCGGTACTCGCACGGATTGCTGCCGATCCCGATACTCGCCCGGATTCTACCATTTTTCGGTATTCACACTGATTGTAACCTTTTCCTGGACTCTTCCGATCAGTTTTTCGGTACACGCACGGATTGCTGTCGATCCCGATGCGGGCCCGGATTCTACCATTTTTCGGTATTCACACTGATTGTAACCTTTTCCGGGACTCATCCGATCAGCTTTTCGGTAATCGCACGGATTGCTGCCGATCCCGATACTGGCCCGGATTCTACCATTTTTCGGTATTCACACTGATGGTAACCTTTTCCGGCACTCATCCGATCAATTTTTCGGTACTCGCACGGATTCCAGCCGATCCCCATACCGGCCCGGATTCTACCATTTTTCGGTATTCACACTGATCGTAACCTTTTCCGGGACTCATCCGATCAGCTTTTCGGTACTCGCACGGATTGCAGCCGATCCCCATACCGGCCCGGATTCTACAATTTTTCGGTATTCACACTGATCGTAACCTTTTCCGGGACTCATCCGATCAGCTTTTCGGTACTCGCATGGATTCCAGCCGATCCCCATACCGGCCCGGATTCTACCATTTTTCGGTACTCACACTGATTGAAACCTTTTCCGTGACTCATCCGATCAGCTTTTCGGTACTCGCACGGATTGCTGCCGATCCCGATACTGGCCCGGATTCTACCATTTTTCGGTTTTCACACTGATTGTAACCTTTTCCGGGACTCATCCGATCAATTTTTCGGTACTCGCACGGATTCCAGCCGATCCCCATACCGGCCCGGATTCTACCATTTTTCGGTATTGACACTGATCGTAACCTTTTCCGGGACTCATCCGATCAGCTTTTCGGTACTCGCACGGATTCCAGCCGATCCCCATACCGGCCCGGATTCTACCATTTTTCGGTATTCACACTGATCGTAACCTTTTCCGGGACTCATCCGATCAGCTTTTCGGTACTCGCACGGATTGCTGCCGATCCCGATACTAGCCCGGATTCTACCATTTTTCGGTATTCACACTAATTGTAACCTTTTCCGAGACTCACCCGATCAGCTTTTCGGTACTCGCACGGATTGCTGCCGATCCCGATACTCGCCCGGATTCTACCATTTTTCGGTATTGACACTGATTGTAACCTTTTCCCGGACTCATCCGATCAGCTTTTCGGTACTCGCACGGATTGCTGCCGATCCCGATACTCGCCCGGATTCTACCATTTTTCGGCATTCACACTGATGGTAACCTTTTCCGGGACTCATCCGATCAGCTTTTCGGTACTCGCACGGATTGCTGCCGATCCCCATACTGGCCCGGATTCTACCATTTTTCGGTATTCACACTGATGGTAACCTTTTCCGGCACTCATCCGATCAATTTTTCGGTACTCGCACGGATTCCAGCCGATCCCCATACCGGCCCGGATTCTACAATTTTTCGGTATTCACACTGATCGTAACCTTTTCCGGGACTCATCCGATCAGCTTTTCGGTACTCGCACGGATTGCAGCCGATCCCCATACCGGCCCGGATTCTACAATTTTTCGGTATTCACACTGATCGTAACCTTTTCCGGGACTCATCCGATCAGCTTTTCGGTACTCGCATGGATTCCAGCCGATCCCCATACCGGCCCGGATTCTACCATTTTTCGGTACTCACACTGATTGAAACCTTTTCCGGGACTCATCCGATCAGCTTTTCGGTACTCGCACGGATTGCTGCCGATCCCGATACTAGCCCGGATTCTACCATTTTTCGGTATTCACACTAATTGTAACCTTTTCCGAGACTCACCCGATCAGCTTTTCGGTACTCGCACGGATTGCTGCCGATCCCGATACTCGCCCGGATTCTACCATTTTTCGGTATTCACACTGATTGTAACCTTTTCCCGGACTCATCCGATCAGCTTTTCGGTACTCGCACGGATTGCTGCCGATCCCGATACTCGCCCGGATTCTACCATTTTTCGGCATTCACACTGATGGTAACCTTTTTCGGGACTCATCCGATCAGCTTTTCGGTACTCGCACGGATTCCAGCCGATCCCCATACCGGCCCGGATTCTACCATTTTTCGGTATTCACACTGATTGTAACCTTTTCCGGGACTCATCCGATCAGCTTTTCGGTACTCGCACGGATTGCTGCCGATCCCGATACTGGCCCGGATTCTACCATTTTTCGGTATTCACACTGATGGTAACCTTTTCCGGCACTCATCCGATCAATTTTTCGGTACTCGCACGGATTCCAGCCGATCCCCATACCGGCCCGGATTCTACAATTTTTCGGTATTCACACTGATCGTAACCTTTTCCGGGACTCATCCGATCAGCTTTTCGGTACTCGCACGGATTGCAGCCGATCCCCATACCGGCCCGGATTCTACAATTTTTCGGTATTCACACTGATCGTAACCTTTTCCGGGACTCATCCGATCAGCTTTTCGGTACTCGCATGGATTCCAGCCGATCCCCATACCGGCCCGGATTCTACCATTTTTCGGAACTCACACTGATTGAAACCTTTTCCGTGACTCATCCGATCAGCTTTTCGGTACTCGCACGGATTGCTGCCGATCCCGATACTGGCCCGGATTCTACCATTTTTCGGTTTTCACACTGATTGTAACCTTTTCAGGGACTCATCCGATCAATTTTTCGGCACTCGCACGGATTCCAGCCGATCCCCATACCGGCCCGGATTCTACCATTTTTCGGTATTCACACTGATCGTAACCTTTTCCGGGACTCATCCGATCAGCTTTTCGGTACTCGCACGGATTCCAGCCGATCCCCATACCGGCCCGGATTCTACCATTTTTCGGTATTCACACTGATCGTAACCTTTTCCGGGACTCATCCGATCAGCTTTTCGGTACTCGCACGGATTGCTGCCGATCCCGATACTAGCCCGGATTCTACCATTTTTCGGTATTCACACTAATTGTAACCTTTTCCGAGACTCACCCGATCAGCTTTTCGGTACTCGCACGGATTGCTGCCGATCCCGATACTCGCCCGGATTCTACCATTTTTCGGTATTCACACTGATTGTAACCTTTTCCCGGACTCATCCGATCAGCTTTTCGGTACTCGCACGGATTGCTGCCGATCCCGATACTCGCCCGGATTCTACCATTTTTCGGCATTCACACTGATGGTAACCTTTTTCGGGACTCATCCGATCAGCTTTTCGGTACTCGCACGGATTCCAGCCGATCCCCATACCGGCCCGGATTCTACCATTTTTCGGTATTCACACTGATCGTAACCTTTTCCGGGACTCATCCGATCAGCTTTTCGGTACTCGCACGGATTCCAGCCGACCCCCATACCGGCCCGGATTCTACAATTTTTCGGTATTCACACTGATCGTAACCTATTCCGGGACTCATCCGATCAGCTTTTCGGTACTCGCATGGATTCCAGCCGATCCCCATACCGGCCCGGATTCTACCATTTTTCGGTACTCACACTGATTGAAACCTTTTCCGGGACTCATCCGATCAGCTTTTCGGTACTCGCACGGATTGCTGCCGATCCCGATACTAGCCCGGATTCTACCATTTTTCGGTATTCACACTAATTGTAACCTTTTCCGAGACTCACCCGATCAGCTTTTCGGTACTCGCACGGATTGCTGCCGATCCTGATACTCGCCCGGATTCTACCATTTTTCGGTATTCACACTGATTGTAACCTTTTCCGGGACTCTTCCGATCAGTTTTTCGGTACTCGCACGGATTGCTGTCGATCCCGATGCGGGCCCGGATTCTACCATTTTTCGGTATTCACACTGATTGTAACCTTTTCCGGGACTCATCCGATCAGCTTTTCGGTACTCGCACGGATTCCAGCCGATCCCCATACCGGCCCGGATTCTACAATTTTTCGGTATTCACACTGATCGTAACCTTTTCCGGGACTCATCCGATCAGCTTTTCGGTACTCGCACGGATTCCAGCCGATCCCCATACCGGCCCGGATTCTACAATTTTTCGGTATTCACACTGATCATAACCTTTTCCGGGACTCATCCGATCAGCTTTTCGGTACTCGCACGGATTCCAGCCGATCCCCATACCGGCCCGGATTCTACAATTTTTCGGTATTCACACTGATCGTAACCTTTTCCGGGACTCATCCGATCAGTTTTTCGGTACTCGCACGGATTGCAGCCGATCCCCATACCGGCCCGGATTCTACCATTTTTCGGTATTCACACTGATCGTAACCTTTTCCGGGACTCATCCGATCAGCTTTTCGGTACTCGCACGGATTGCTGCCGATCCCGATACTCGCCCGGATTCTACCATTTTTCGGTATTCACACTGATTGTAACCTTTTCCGGGACTCTTCCGATCAGTTTTTCGGTACTCGCACGGATTGCTGTCGATCCCGATGCGGGCCCGGATTCTACCATTTTTCGGTATTCACACTGATTGTAACCTTTTCCGGGACTCATCCGATCAGCTTTTCGGTACTCGCACGGATTCCAGCCGATCCCCATACCGTCCCGGATTCTACAATTTTTCGGTATTCACACTGATCGTAACCTTTTCCGGGACTCATCCGATCAGCTTTTCGGTACTCGCACGGATTCCAGCCGATCCCCATACCGGCCCGGATTCTACAATTTTTCGGTATTCACACTGATTATAACCTTTTCCGGGACTCATCCGATCAGCTTTTCGGTACTCGCACGGATTCCAGCCGATCCCCATACCGGCCCGGATTCTACAATTTTTCGGTATTCACACTGATCGTAACCTTTTCCGGGACTCATCCGATCAGCTTTTCGGTACTCGCACGGATTGCAGCCGATCCCCATACCGGCCCGGATTCTACAATTTTTCGGTATTCACACTGATCGTAACCTTTTCCGGGACTCATCCGATCAGCTTTTCGGTACTCGCATGGATTCCAGCCGATCCCCATACCGGCCCGGATTCTACCATTTTTCGGTACTCACACTGATTGAAACCTTTTCCGTGACTCATCCGATCAGCTTTTCGGTACTCGCATGGATTGCTGCCGATCCCGATACTGGCCCGGATTCTACCATTTTTCGGTATTCACACTGATGGTAACCTTTTCCGGGACTCATCCGATCAATTTTTCGGTACTCGCACGGATTCCAGCCGATCCCCATACCGGCCCGGATTCTACAATTTTTCGGTATTCACACTGATCGTAACCTTTTCCGGGACTCATCCGATCAGCTTTTCGGTACTCGCACGGATTCCGGCCGATCCCCATACCGGCCCGGATTCTACAATTTTTCGGTATTCACACTGATCGTAACCTTTTCCGGGACTCATCCGATCAGCTTTTCGGTACTCGCACGGATTCCAGCCGATCCCCATACCGGCCCGGATTCTACAATTTTTCGGTATTCACACTGATCGTAACCTTTTCCGGGACTCATCCGATCAGCTTTTCGGTACTCGCACGGATTCCAGCCGATCCCCATACCGGCCCGGATTCTACAATTTTTCGGTATTCACACTGATCGTAACCTTTTCCGGGACTCATCCGATCAGCTTTTCGGTACTCGCACGGATTCCAGCCGATCCCCATACCGGCCCGGATTCTACAATTTTTCGGTATTCACACTGATCGTAACCTTTTCCGGGACTCATCCGATCAGCTTTTCGGTACTCGCACGGATTCCAGCCGATCCCCATACCGGCCCGGATTCTACAATTTTTCGGTATTCACACTGATCGTAACCTTTTCCGGGACTCATCCGATCAGCTTTTCGGTACTCGCACGGATTCCGGCCGATCCCCATACCGGCCCGGATTCTACAATTTTTCGGTATTCACACTGATCGTAACCTTTTCCGGGACTCATCCGATTAGCTTTTCGGTACTCGCAAGGATTCCAGCCGATCCCCATACCGGCCCGGATTCTACCATTTTTCGGTACTCACACTGATTGAAACCTTTTCCGGGACTCATCCGATCAGCTTTTCGGTACTCGCACGGATTGCTGCCGATCCCGATACTAGCCCGGATTCTACCATTTTTCGGTATTCACACTGATTGTAACCTTTTCCGGGACTCTTCCGGTCAGTTTTTCGGTACTCGCACGGATTGCTGTCGATCCCGATACGGGCCCGGATTCTACCATTTTTCGGTATTCACACTGATGGTAACCTTTTCCGGGACTCATCCGATCAGCTTTTCGGTACTCGCACGGATTGCTGCCGATCCCGATACTGGCCCGGATTCTACAATTTTTTGGTATTCACACTGATCGTAACCTTTTCCGGGACTCATCCGATCAGCTTTTCGGTACTCGCACGGATTCCAGCCGATCCCCATACCGGCCCGGATTCTACAATTTTTCGGTATTCACACTGATCGTAACCTTTTCCGGGACTCATCCGATCAGCTTTTCGGTACTCGCACGGATTCCAGCCGATCCCCATACCGGCCCGGATTCTACAATTTTTCGGTATTCACATTGATCGTAACCTTTTCCGGGACTCATCCGATCAGCTTTTCGGTACTCGCACGGATTCCAGCCGATCCCCATACCGGCCCGGATTCTACAATTTTTCGGTATTCACACTGATCGTAACCTTTTCCGGGACTCATCCGATCAGCTTTTCGGTACTCGCATGGATTCCAGCCGATCCCCATACCGGCCCGGATTCTACCATTTTTCGGTACTCACACTGATTGAAACCTTTTCCGGGACTCATCCGATCAGCTTTTCGGTACTCGCACGGATTGCTGCCGATCCCGATACTAGCCCGGATTCTACCATTTTTCGGTATTCACACTGATTGTAACCTTTTCCGGGACTCTTCCGGTCAGTTTTTCGGTACTCGCACGGATTGCTGTCGATCCCTATACGGGCCCGGATTCTACCATTTTTCGGTATTCACACTGATGGTAACCTTTTCCGTGACTCATCCGATCAGCTTTTCGGTACTCGCACGGATTGCTGCCGATCCCGATACTGGCCCGGATTCTACAATTTTTCGGTATTCACACTGATCGTAACCTTTTCCGGGACTCATCCGATCAGCTTTTCGGTACTCGCACGGATTCCAGCCGATCCCCATACCGGCCCGGATTCTACAATTTTTCGGTATTCACACTGATCGTAACCTTTTCCGGGACTCATCCGATCAGCTTTTCGGTACTCGCACGGATTCCAGCCGATCCCCATACCGGCCCGGATTCTACAATTTTTCGGTATTCACACTGATCGTAACCTTTTCCGGGACTCATCCGATCAGCTTTTCGGTACTGGCACGGATTCCAGCCGATCCCCATACCGGCCCGGATTCTACAATTTTTCGGTATTCACACTGATCGTAACCTTTTCCGGGACTCATCCGATCAGCTTTTCGGTACTCGCACGGATTCCAGCCGATCCCCATACCGGCCCGGATTCTACAATTTTTCGGTATTCACACTGATCGTAACCTTTTCCGGGACTCATCCGATCAGCTTTTCGGTACTCGCACGGATTCCGGCCGATCCCCATACCGGCCCGGATTCTACAATTTTTCGGTATTCACACTGATCGTAACCTTTTCTGGGACTCATCCGATTAGCTTTTCGGTACTCGCAAGGATTCCAGCCGATCCCCATACCGGCCCGGATTCTACCATTTTTCGGTACTCACACTGATTGAAACCTTTTCCGGGACTCATCCGATCAGCTTTTCGGTACTCGCACGGATTCCAGCCGATCCCCATACCGGCCCGGATTCTACAATTTTTCGGTATTCACACTGATCGTAACCTTTTCCGGGACTCATCCGATCAGCTTTTCGGTACTCGCACGGATTCCAGTCGATCCCCATACCGGCCCGGATTCTACAATTTTTCGGTATTCACACTGATCGTAACCTTTTCCGGGACTCATCCGATCAGCTTTTCGGTACTAGTAGGGATTCCAGCCGATCCCCATACCGGCCCGGATTCTACCATTTTTCGGTATTCACACTGATTGTAACCTTTTCCGGGACTCTTCCGGTCAGCTTTTCGGTACTCGCACGGATTCCAGCCGATCCCCATACCGGCCCGGATTCTACAATTTTTTGGTATTCACACTGATCGTAACCTTTTCCGGGACTCATCCGATCAGCTTTTCGGTACTCGCACGGATTCCAGCCGATCCCCATACCGGCCCGGATTCTACAATTTTTCGGTATTCACACTGATCGTAACCTTTTCCGGGACTCATCCGATCAGCTTTTCGGTACTCGCAAGGATTCCAGCCGATCCCCATACCGGCCCGGATTCTACCATTTTTCGGTACTCACACTGATTGAAACCTTTTCCGGGACTCATCCGATCAGCTTTTCGGTACTCGCACGGATTGCTGCCGATCCCGATACTAGCCCGGATTCTACCATTTTTCGGTATTCACACTGATTGTAACCTTTTCCGGGACTCTTCCGGTCAGTTTTTCGGTACTCGCACGGATTGCTGTCGATCCCGATACGGGCCCGGATTCTACCATTTTTCGGTATTCACACTGATGGTAACCTTTTCCGGGACTCATCCGATCAGCTTTTCGGTACTCGCACGGATTGCTGCCGATCCCGATACTGGCCCGGATTCTACAATTTTTCGGTATTCACACTGATCGTAACCTTTTCCGGGACTCATCCGATCAGCTTTTCGGTACTCGCACGGATTCCAGCCGATCCCCATACCGGCCCGGATTCTACAATTTTTCGGTATTCACACTGATCGTAAACTTTTCCGGGACTCATCCGATCAGCTTTTCGGTACTCGCACGGATTCCAGCCGATCCCCATACCGGCCCGGATTCTACAATTTTTCGGTATTCACACTGATCGTAACCTTTTCCGGGACTCATCCGATCAGCTTTTCGGTACTCGCACGGATTCCAGCCGATCCCCATACCGGCCCGGATTCTACAATTTTTCGGTATTCACACTGATCGTAACCTTTTCCGGGACTCATCCGATCAGCTTTTCGGTACTCGCACGGATTCCAGTCGATCCCCATACCGGCCCGGATTCTACAATTTTTCGGTATTCACACTGATCGTAACCTTTTCCGGGACTCATCCGATCAGCTTTTCGGTACTAGTAGGGATTCCAGCCGATCCCCATACCGGCCCGGATTCTACCATTTTTCGGTATTCACACTGATTGTAACCTTTTCCGGGACTCTTCCGGTCAGCTTTTCGGTACTCGCACGGATTGCTGCCGATCCCGATACTGGCCCGGATTCTACCATTTTTCGGTATTCACACTGATGGTAACCTTTTCCGGGACTCATCCGATCAGCTTTTCGGTACTCGCACGGATTGCTGCCGATCCCGATACTGGCCCGGATTCTACAATTTTTCGGTATTCACACTGATCGTAACCTTTTCCGGGACTCATCCGATCAGCTTTTCGGTACTCGCACGGATTCCAGCCGATCCCCATACCGGCCCGGATTCTACAATTTTTCGGTATTCACACTGATCGTAATCTTTTCCGGGACTCATCCGATCAGCTTTTCGGTACTCGCACGGATTCCAGCCGATCCCCATACCGGCCCGGATTCTACAATTTTTCGGTATTCACACTGATCGTAACCTTTTCCGGGACTCATCCGATCAGCTTTTCGGTACTCGCACGGATTCCAGCCGATCCCCATACCGGCCCGGATTCTACAATTTTTCGGTATTCACACTGATCGTAACCTTTTCCGGGACTCATCCGATCAGCTTTTCGGTACTCGCAAGGATTCCAGCCGATCCCCATACCGGCCCGGATTCTACCATTTTTCGGTACTCACACTGATTGAAACCTTTTCCGGGACTCATCCGATCAGCTTTTCGGTACTCGCACGGATTGCTGCCGATCCCGATACTAGCCCGGATTCTACCATTTTTCGGTATTCACACTGATTGTAACCTTTTCCGGGACTCTTCCGGTCAGTTTTTCGGTACTCGCACGGATTGCTGTCGATCCCGATACGGGCCCGGATTCTACCATTTTTCGGTATTCACACTGATGGTAACCTTTTCCGGGACTCATCCGATCAGCTTTTCGGTACTCGCACGGATTGCTGCCGATCCCGATACTGGCCCGGATTCTACAATTTTTTGGTATTCACACTGATCGTAACCTTTTCCGGGACTCATCCGATCAGCTTTTCGGTACTCGCACGGATTCCAGCCGATCCCCATACCGGCCCGGATTCTACAATTTTTCGGTATTCACACTGATCGTAACCTTTTCCGGGACTCATCCGATCAGCTTTTCGGTACTCGCACGGATTCCAGCCGATCCCCATACCGGCCCGGATTCTACAATTTTTCGGTATTCACACTGATCGTAACCTTTTCCGGGACTCATCCGATCAGCTTTTCGGTACTCGCACGGATTCCAGCCGATCCCCATACCGGCCCGGATTCTACAATTTTTCGGTATTCACACTGATCGTAACCTTTTCCGGGACTCATCCGATCAGCTTTTCGGTACTCGCACGGATTCCAGCCGATCCCCATACCGGCCCGGATTCTACAATTTTTCGGTATTCACACTGATCGTAACCTTTTCCGGGACTCATCCGATCAGCTTTTCGGTACTCGCAAGGATTCCAGCCGATCCCCATACCGGCCCGGATTCTACCATTTTTCGGTACTCACACTGATTGAAACCTTTTCCGGGACTCATCCGATCAGCTTTTCGGTACTCGCACGGATTGCTGCCGATCCCGATACTAGCCCGGATTCTACCATTTTTCGGTATTCACACTGATTGTAACCTTTTCCGGGACTCTTCCGGTCAGTTTTTCGGTACTCGCACGGATTGCTGTCGATCCCGATACGGGCCCGGATTCTACCATTTTTCGGTATTCACACTGATGGTAACCTTTTCCGGGACTCATCCGATCAGCTTTTCGGTACTCGCACGGATTGCTGCCGATCCCGATACTGGCCCGGATTCTACAATTTTTCGGTATTCACACTGATCGTAACCTTTTCCGGGACTCATCCGATCAGCTTTTCGGTACTCGCACGGATTCCAGCCGATCCCCATACCGGCCCGGATTCTACAATTTTTCGGTATTCACACTGATCGTAATCTTTTCCGGGACTCATCCGATCAGCTTTTCGGTACTCGCACGGATTCCAGCCGATCCCCATACCGGCCCGGATTCTACAATTTTTCGGTATTCACACTGATCGTAACCTTTTCCGGGACTCATCCGATCAGCTTTTCGGTACTCGCACGGATTCCAGCCGATCCCCATACCGGCCCGGATTCTACAATTTTTCGGTATTCACACTGATCGTAACCTTTTCCGGGACTCATCCGATCAGCTTTTCGGTACTCGCACGGATTCCAGTCGATCCCCATACCGGCCCGGATTCTACAATTTTTCGGTATTCACACTGATCGTAACCTTTTCCGGGACTCATCCGATCAGCTTTTCGGTACTAGTAGGGATTCCAGCCGATCCCCATACCGGCCCGGATTCTACCATTTTTCGGTATTCACACTGATTGTAACCTTTTCCGGGACTCTTCCGGTCAGCTTTTCGGTACTCGCACGGATTGCTGCCGATCCCGATACTGGCCCGGATTCTACCATTTTTCGGTATTCACACTGATGGTAACCTTTTCCGGGACTCATCCGATCAGCTTTTCGGTACTCGCACGGATTGCTGCCGATCCCGATACTGGCCCGGATTCTACAATTTTTCGGTATTCACACTGATCGTAACCTTTTCCGGGACTCATCCGATCAGCTTTTCGGTACTCGCACGGATTCCAGCCGATCCCCATACCGGCCCGGATTCTACAATTTTTCGGTATTCACACTGATCGTAATCTTTTCCGGGACTCATCCGATCAGCTTTTCGGTACTCGCACGGATTCCAGCCGATCCCCATACCGGCCCGGATTCTACAATTTTTCGGTATTCACACTGATCGTAACCTTTTCCGGGACTCATCCGATCAGCTTTTCGGTACTCGCACGGATTCCAGCCGATCCCCATACCGGCCCGGATTCTACAATTTTTTGGTATTCACACTGATCGTAACCTTTTCCGGGACTCATCCGATCAGCTTTTCGGTACTCGCACGGATTCCAGCCGATCCCCATACCGGCCCGGATTCTACAATTTTTCGGTATTCACACTGATCGTAACCTTTTCCGGGACTCATCCGATCAGCTTTTCGGTACTCGCACGGATTCCGGCCGATCCCCATACCGGCCCGGATTCTACAATTTTTCGGTATTCACACTGATCGTAACCTTTTCCGGGACTCATCCGATCAGCTTTTCGGTACTCGCAAGGATTCCAGCCGATCCCCATACCGGCCCGGATTCTACCATTTTTCGGTACTCACACTGATTGAAACCTTTTCCGGGACTCATCCGATCAGCTTTTCGGTACTCGCACGGATTGCTGCCGATCCCGATACTAGCCCGGATTCTACCATTTTTCGGTATTCACACTGATTGTAACCTTTTCCGGGACTCTTCCGGTCAGTTTTTCGGTACTCGCACGGATTGCTGTCGATCCCGATACGGGCCCGGATTCTACCATTTTTCGGTATTCACACTGATGGTAACCTTTTCCGGGACTCATCCGATCAGCTTTTCGGTACTCGCACGGATTGCTGCCGATCCCGATACTGGCCCGGATTCTACAATTTTTTGGTATTCACACTGATCGTAACCTTTTCCGGGACTCATCCGATCAGCTTTTCGGTACTCGCACGGATTCCAGCCGATCCCCATACCGGCCCGGATTCTACAATTTTTCGGTATTCACACTGATCGTAACCTTTTCCGGGACTCATCCGATCAGCTTTTCGGTACTCGCACGGATTCCAGCCGATCCCCATACCGGCCCGGATTCTACAATTTTTCGGTATTCACACTGATCGTAACCTTTTCCGGGACTCATCCGATCAGCTTTTCGGTACTCGCACGGATTCCAGCCGATCCCCATACCGGCCCGGATTCTACAATTTTTCGGTATTCACACTGATCGTAACCTTTTCCGGGACTCATCCGATCAGCTTTTCGGTACTAGTAGGGATTCCAGCCGATCCCCATACCGGCCCGGATTCTACCATTTTTCGGTATTCACACTGATTGTAACCTTTTCCGGGACTCTTCCGGTCAGCTTTTCGGTACTCGCACGGATTGCTGCCGATCCCGATACTGGCCCGGATTCTACCATTTTTCGGTATTCACACTGATGGTAACCTTTTCCGGGACTCATCCGATCAGCTTTTCGGTACTCGCACGGATTGCTGCCGATCCCGATACTGGCCCGGATTCTACAATTTTTCGGTATTCACACTGATCGTAACCTTTTCCGGGACTCATCCGATCAGCTTTTCGGTACTCGCACGGATTCCAGCCGATCCCCATACCGGCCCGGATTCTACAATTTTTCGGTATTCACACTGATCGTAATCTTTTCCGGGACTCATCCGATCAGCTTTTCGGTACTCGCACGGATTCCAGCCGATCCCCATACCGGCCCGGATTCTACAATTTTTCGGTATTCACACTGATCGTAACCTTTTCCGGGACTCATCCGATCAGCTTTTCGGTACTCGCACGGATTCCAGCCGATCCCCATACCGGCCCGGATTCTACAATTTTTCGGTATTCACACTGATCGTAACCTTTTCCGGGACTCATCCGATCAGCTTTTCGGTACTCGCACGGATTCCAGCCGATCCCCATACCGGCCCGGATTCTACAATTTTTCGGTATTCACACTGATCGTAACCTTTTCCGGGACTCATCCGATCAGCTTTTCGGTACTAGTAGGGATTCCAGCCGATCCCCATACCGGCCCGGATTCTACCATTTTTCGGTATTCACACTGATTGTAACCTTTTCCGGGACTCTTCCGGTCAGCTTTTCGGTACTCGCACGGATTGCTGCCGATCCCGATACTGGCCCGGATTCTACCATTTTTCGGTATTCACACTGATGGTAACCTTTTCCGGGACTCATCCGATCAGCTTTTCGGTACTCGCACGGATTGCTGCCGATCCCGATACTGGCCCGGATTCTACAATTTTTCGGTATTCACACTGATCGTAACCTTTTCCGGGACTCATCCGATCAGCTTTTCGGTACTCGCACGGATTCCAGCCGATCCCCATACCGGCCCGGATTCTACAATTTTTCGGTATTCACACTGATCGTAACCTTTTCCGGGACTCATCCGATCAGCTTTTCGGTACTCGCACGGATTCCAGCCGATCCCCATACCGGCCCGGATTCTACAATTTTTCGGTATTCACACTGATCGTAACCTTTTCCGGGACTCATCCGATCAGCTTTTCGGTACTAGTAGGGATTCCAGCCGATCCCCATACCGGCCCGGATTCTACCATTTTTCGGTATTCACACTGATTGTAACCTTTTCCGGGACTCTTCCGGTCAGTTTTTCGGTACTCGCACGGATTGCTGTCGATCCCGATACGGGCCCGGATTCTACCATTTTTCGGTATTCACACTGATGGTAACCTTTTCCGGGACTCATCCGATCAGCTTTTCGGTACTCGCACGGATTGCTGCCGATCCCGATACTGGCCCGGATTCTACAATTTTTTGGTATTCACACTGATCGTAACCTTTTCCGGGACTCATCCGATCAGCTTTTCGGTACTCGCACGGATTCCAGCCGATCCCCATACCGGCCCGGATTCTACAATTTTTCGGTATTCACACTGATCGTAACCTTTTCCGGGACTCATCCGATCAGCTTTTCGGTACTCGCACGGATTCCAGCCGATCCCCATACCGGCCCGGATTCTACAATTTTTCGGTATTCACACTGATCGTAACCTTTTCCGGGACTCATCCGATCAGCTTTTCGGTACTCGCACGGATTCCAGCCGATCCCCATACCGGCCCGGATTCTACAATTTTTCGGTATTCACACTGATCGTAACCTTTTCCGGGACTCATCCGATCAGCTTTTCGGTACTCGCACGGATTCCAGCCGATCCCCATACCGGCCCGGATTCTACAATTTTTCGGTATTCACACTGATCGTAACCTTTTCCGGGACTCATCCGATCAGCTTTTCGGTACTCGCAAGGATTCCAGCCGATCCCCATACCGGCCCGGATTCTACCATTTTTCGGTACTCACACTGATTGAAACCTTTTCCGGGACTCATCCGATCAGCTTTTCGGTACTCGCACGGATTGCTGCCGATCCCGATACTAGCCCGGATTCTACCATTTTTCGGTATTCACACTGATTGTAACCTTTTCCGGGACTCTTCCGGTCAGTTTTTCGGTACTCGCACGGATTGCTGTCGATCCCGATACGGGCCCGGATTCTACCATTTTTCGGTATTCACACTGATGGTAACCTTTTCCGGGACTCATCCGATCACCTTTTCGGTACTCGCACGGATTGCTGCCGATCCCGATACTGGCCCGGATTCTACAATTTTTTGGTATTCACACTGATCGTAACCTTTTCCGGGACTCATCCGATCAGCTTTTCGGTACTCGCACGGATTCCAGCCGATCCCCATACCGGCCCGGATTCTACAATTTTTCGGTATTCACACTGATCGTAACCTTTTCCGGGACTCATCCGATCAGCTTTTCGGTACTCGCACGGATTCCAGCCGATCCCCATACCGGCCCGGATTCTACAATTTTTCGGTATTCACACTGATCGTAACCTTTTCCGGGACTCATCCGATCAGCTTTTCGGTACTCGCACGGATTCCAGCCGATCCCCATACCGGCCCGGATTCTACAATTTTTCGGTATTCACACTGATCGTAACCTTTTCCGGGACTCATCCGATCAGCTTTTCGGTACTAGTAGGGATTCCAGCCGATCCCCATACCGGCCCGGATTCTACCATTTTTCGGTATTCACACTGATTGTAACCTTTTCCGGGACTCTTCCGGTCAGCTTTTCGGTACTCGCACGGATTGCTGCCGATCCCGATACTGGCCCGGATTCTACCATTTTTCGGTATTCACACTGATGGTAACCTTTTCCGGGACTCATCCGATCAGCTTTTCGGTACTCGCACGGATTGCTGCCGATCCCGATACTGGCCCGGATTCTACAATTTTTCGGTATTCACACTGATCGTAACCTTTTCCGGGACTCATCCGATCAGCTTTTCGGTACTCGCACGGATTCCAGCCGATCCCCATACCGGCCCGGATTCTACAATTTTTCGGTATTCACACTGATCGTAATCTTTTCCGGGACTCATCCGATCAGCTTTTCGGTACTCGCACGGATTCCAGCCGATCCCCATACCGGCCCGGATTCTACAATTTTTCGGTATTCACACTGATCGTAACCTTTTCCGGGACTCATCCGATCAGCTTTTCGGTACTCGCACGGATTCCAGCCGATCCCCATACCGGCCCGGATTCTACAATTTTTCGGTATTCACACTGATCGTAACCTTTTCCGGGACTCATCCGATCAGCTTTTCGGTACTCGCACGGATTCCAGCCGATCCCCATACCGGCCCGGATTCTACAATTTTTCGGTATTCACACTGATCGTAACCTTTTCCGGGACTCATCCGATCAGCTTTTCGGTACTCGCACGGATTCCGGCCGATCCCCATACCGGCCCGGATTCTACAATTTTTCGGTATTCACACTGATCGTAACCTTTTCCGGGACTCATCCGATTAGCTTTTCGGTACTCGCAAGGATTCCAGCCGATCCCCATACCGGCCCGGATTCTACCATTTTTCGGTACTCACACTGATTGAAACCTTTTCCGGGACTCATCCGATCAGCTTTTCGGTACTCGCACGGATTGCTGCCGATCCCGATACTAGCCCGGATTCTACCATTTTTCGGTATTCACACTGATTGTAACCTTTTCCGGGACTCTTCCGGTCAGTTTTTCGGTACTCGCACGGATTGCTGTCGATCCCGATACGGGCCCGGATTCTACCATTTTTCGGTATTCACACTGATGGTAACCTTTTCCGGGACTCATCCGATCAGCTTTTCGGTACTCGCACGGATTGCTGCCGATCCCGATACTGGCCCGGATTCTACAATTTTTTGGTATTCACACTGATCGTAACCTTTTCCGGGACTCATCCGATCAGCTTTTCGGTACTCGCACGGATTCCAGCCGATCCCCATACCGGCCCGGATTCTACAATTTTTCGGTATTCACACTGATCGTAACCTTTTCCGGGACTCATCCGATCAGCTTTTCGGTACTCGCACGGATTCCAGCCGATCCCCATACCGGCCCGGATTCTACAATTTTTCGGTATTCACACTGATCGTAACCTTTTCCGGGACTCATCCGATCAGCTTTTCGGTACTCGCACGGATTCCAGCCGATCCCCATACCGGCCCGGATTCTACAATTTTTCGGTATTCACACTGATCGTAACCTTTTCCGGGACTCATCCGATCAGCTTTTCGGTACTCGCACGGATTCCAGCCGATCCCCATACCGGCCCGGATTCTACAATTTTTCGGTATTCACACTGATCGTAACCTTTTCCGGGACTCATCCGATCAGCTTTTCGGTACTCGCAAGGATTCCAGCCGATCCCCATACCGGCCCGGATTCTACCATTTTTCGGTACTCACACTGATTGAAACCTTTTCCGGGACTCATCCGATCAGCTTTTCGGTACTCGCACGGATTGCTGCCGATCCCGATACTAGCCCGGATTCTACCATTTTTCGGTATTCACACTGATTGTAACCTTTTCCGGGACTCTTCCGGTCAGTTTTTCGGTACTCGCACGGATTGCTGTCGATCCCGATACGGGCCCGGATTCTACCATTTTTCGGTATTCACACTGATGGTAACCTTTTCCGGGACTCATCCGATCAGCTTTTCGGTACTCGCACGGATTGCTGCCGATCCCGATACTGGCCCGGATTCTACAATTTTTCGGTATTCACACTGATCGTAACCTTTTCCGGGACTCATCCGATCAGCTTTTCGGTACTCGCACGGATTCCAGCCGATCCCCATACCGGCCCGGATTCTACAATTTTTCGGTATTCACACTGATCGTAATCTTTTCCGGGACTCATCCGATCAGCTTTTCGGTACTCGCACGGATTCCAGCCGATCCCCATACCGGCCCGGATTCTACAATTTTTCGGTATTCACACTGATCGTAACCTTTTCCGGGACTCATCCGATCAGCTTTTCGGTACTCGCACGGATTCCAGCCGATCCCCATACCGGCCCGGATTCTACAATTTTTCGGTATTCACACTGATCGTAACCTTTTCCGGGACTCATCCGATCAGCTTTTCGGTACTCGCACGGATTCCAGCCGATCCCCATACCGGCCCGGATTCTACAATTTTTCGGTATTCACACTGATCGTAACCTTTTCCGGGACTCATCCGATCAGCTTTTCGGTACTAGTAGGGATTCCAGCCGATCCCCATACCGGCCCGGATTCTACCATTTTTCGGTATTCACACTGATTGTAACCTTTTCCGGGACTCTTCCGGTCAGCTTTTCGGTACTCGCACGGATTGCTGCCGATCCCGATACTGGCCCGGATTCTACCATTTTTCGGTATTCACACTGATGGTAACCTTTTCCGGGACTCATCCGATCAGCTTTTCGGTACTCGCACGGATTGCTGCCGATCCCGATACTGGCCCGGATTCTACAATTTTTCGGTATTCACACTGATCGTAACCTTTTCCGGGACTCATACGATCAGCTTTTCGGTACTCGCACGGATTCCAGCCGATCCCCATACCGGCCCGGATTCTACAATTTTTCGGTATTCACACTGATCGTAATCTTTTCCGGGACTCATCCGATCAGCTTTTCGGTACTCGCACGGATTCCAGCCGATCCCCATACCGGCCCGGATTCTACAATTTTTCGGTATTCACACTGATCGTAACCTTTTCCGGGACTCATCCGATCAGCTTTTCGGTACTCGCACGGATTCCAGCCGATCCCCATACCGGCCCGGATTCTACAATTTTTCGGTATTCACACTGATCGTAACCTTTTCCGGGACTCATCCGATCAGCTTTTCGGTACTCGCACGGATTCCAGCCGATCCCCATACCGGCCCGGATTCTACAATTTTTCGGTATTCACACTGATCGTAACCTTTTCCGGGACTCATCCGATCAGCTTTTCGGTACTAGTAGGGATTCCAGCCGATCCCCATACCGGCCCGGATTCTACCATTTTTCGGTATTCACACTGATTGTAACCTTTTCCGGGACTCTTCCGGTCAGCTTTTCGGTACTCGCACGGATTGCTGCCGATCCCGATACTGGCCCGGATTCTACCATTTTTCGGTATTCACACTGATGGTAACCTTTTCCGGGACTCATCCGATCAGCTTTTCGGTACTCGCACGGATTGCTGCCGATCCCGATACTGGCCCGGATTCTACAATTTTTCGGTATTCACACTGATCGTAACCTTTTCCGGGACTCATCCGATCAGCTTTTCGGTACTCGCACGGATTCCAGCCGATCCCCATACCGGCCCGGATTCTACAATTTTTCGGTATTCACACTGATCGTAATCTTTTCCGGGACTCATCCGATCAGCTTTTCGGTACTCGCACGGATTCCAGCCGATCCCCATACCGGCCCGGATTCTACAATTTTTCGGTATTCACACTGATCGTAACCTTTTCCGGGACTCATCCGATCAGCTTTTCGGTACTCGCACGGATTCCAGCCGATCCCCATACCGGCCCGGATTCTACAATTTTTCGGTATTCACACTGATCGTAACCTTTTCCGGGACTCATCCGATCAGCTTTTCGGTACTCGCACGGATTCCAGCCGATCCCCATACCGGCCCGGATTCTACAATTTTTCGGTATTCACACTGATCGTAACCTTTTCCGGGACTCATCCGATCAGCTTTTCGGTACTCGCACGGATTCCGGCCGATCCCCATACCGGCCCGGATTCTACAATTTTTCGGTATTCACACTGATCGTAACCTTTTCCGGGACTCATCCGATTAGCTTTTCGGTACTCGCAAGGATTCCAGCCGATCCCCATACCGGCCCGGATTCTACCATTTTTCGGTACTCACACTGATTGAAACCTTTTCCGGGACTCATCCGATCAGCTTTTCGGTACTCGCACGGATTGCTGCCGATCCCGATACTAGCCCGGATTCTACCATTTTTCGGTATTCACACTGATTGTAACCTTTTCCGGGACTCTTCCGGTCAGTTTTTCGGTACTCGCACGGATTGCTGTCGATCCCGATACGGGCCCGGATTCTACCATTTTTCGGTATTCACACTGATGGTAACCTTTTCCGGGACTCATCCGATCAGCTTTTCGGTACTCGCACGGATTGCTGCCGATCCCGATACTGGCCCGGATTCTACAATTTTTTGGTATTCACACTGATCGTAACCTTTTCCGGGACTCATCCGATCAGCTTTTCGGTACTCGCACGGATTCCAGCCGATCCCCATACCGGCCCGGATTCTACAATTTTTCGGTATTCACACTGATCGTAACCTTTTCCGGGACTCATCCGATCAGCTTTTCGGTACTCGCACGGATTCCAGCCGATCCCCATACCGGCCCGGATTCTACAATTTTTCGGTATTCACACTGATCGTAACCTTTTCCGGGACTCATCCGATCAGCTTTTCGGTACTCGCACGGATTCCAGCCGATCCCCATACCGGCCCGGATTCTACAATTTTTCGGTATTCACACTGATCGTAACCTTTTCCGGGACTCATCCGATCAGCTTTTCGGTACTCGCACGGATTCCAGCCGATCCCCATACCGGCCCGGATTCTACAATTTTTCGGTATTCACACTGATCGTAACCTTTTCCGGGACTCATCCGATCAGCTTTTCGGTACTCGCAAGGATTCCAGCCGATCCCCATACCGGCCCGGATTCTACCATTTTTCGGTACTCACACTGATTGAAACCTTTTCCGGGACTCATCCGATCAGCTTTTCGGTACTCGCACGGATTGCTGCCGATCCCGATACTAGCCCGGATTCTACCATTTTTCGGTATTCACACTGATTGTAACCTTTTCCGGGACTCTTCCGGTCAGTTTTTCGGTACTCGCACGGATTGCTGTCGATCCCGATACGGGCCCGGATTCTACCATTTTTCGGTATTCACACTGATGGTAACCTTTTCCGGGACTCATCCGATCAGCTTTTCGGTACTCGCACGGATTGCTGCCGATCCCGATACTGGCCCGGATTCTACAATTTTTCGGTATTCACACTGATCGTAACCTTTTCCGGGACTCATCCGATCAGCTTTTCGGTACTCGCACGGATTCCAGCCGATCCCCATACCGGCCCGGATTCTACAATTTTTCGGTATTCACACTGATCGTAATCTTTTCCGGGACTCATCCGATCAGCTTTTCGGTACTCGCACGGATTCCAGCCGATCCCCATACCGGCCCGGATTCTACAATTTTTCGGTATTCACACTGATCGTAACCTTTTCCGGGACTCATCCGATCAGCTTTTCGGTACTCGCACGGATTCCAGCCGATCCCCATACCGGCCCGGATTCTACAATTTTTCGGTATTCACACTGATCGTAACCTTTTCCGGGACTCATCCGATCAGCTTTTCGGTACTCGCACGGATTCCAGTCGATCCCCATACCGGCCCGGATTCTACAATTTTTCGGTATTCACACTGATCGTAACCTTTTCCGGGACTCATCCGATCAGCTTTTCGGTACTAGTAGGGATTCCAGCCGATCCCCATACCGGCCCGGATTCTACCATTTTTCGGTATTCACACTGATTGTAACCTTTTCCGGGACTCTTCCGGTCAGCTTTTCGGTACTCGCACGGATTGCTGCCGATCCCGATACTGGCCCGGATTCTACCATTTTTCGGTATTCACACTGATGGTAACCTTTTCCGGGACTCATCCGATCAGCTTTTCGGTACTCGCACGGATTGCTGCCGATCCCGATACTGGCCCGGATTCTACAATTTTTCGGTATTCACACTGATCGTAACCTTTTCCGGGACTCATCCGATCAGCTTTTCGGTACTCGCACGGATTCCAGCCGATCCCCATACCGGCCCGGATTCTACAATTTTTCGGTATTCACACTGATCGTAATCTTTTCCGGGACTCATCCGATCAGCTTTTCGGTACTCGCACGGATTCCAGCCGATCCCCATACCGGCCCGGATTCTACAATTTTTCGGTATTCACACTGATCGTAACCTTTTCCGGGACTCATCCGATCAGCTTTTCGGTACTCGCACGGATTCCAGCCGATCCCCATACCGGCCCGGATTCTACAATTTTTCGGTATTCACACTGATCGTAACCTTTTCCGGGACTCATCCGATCAGCTTTTCGGTACTCGCACGGATTCCAGCCGATCCCCATACCGGCCCGGATTCTACAATTTTTCGGTATTCACACTGATCGTAACCTTTTCCGGGACTCATCCGATCAGCTTTTCGGTACTCGCACGGATTCCGGCCGATCCCCATACCGGCCCGGATTCTACAATTTTTCGGTATTCACACTGATCGTAACCTTTTCCGGGACTCATCCGATCAGCTTTTCGGTACTCGCAAGGATTCCAGCCGATCCCCATACCGGCCCGGATTCTACCATTTTTCGGTACTCACACTGATTGAAACCTTTTCCGGGACTCATCCGATCAGCTTTTCGGTACTCGCACGGATTGCTGCCGATCCCGATACTAGCCCGGATTCTACCATTTTTCGGTATTCACACTGATTGTAACCTTTTCCGGGACTCTTCCGGTCAGTTTTTCGGTACTCGCACGGATTGCTGTCGATCCCGATACGGGCCCGGATTCTACCATTTTTCGGTATTCACACTGATGGTAACCTTTTCCGGGACTCATCCGATCAGCTTTTCGGTACTCGCACGGATTGCTGCCGATCCCGATACTGGCCCGGATTCTACAATTTTTTGGTATTCACACTGATCGTAACCTTTTCCGGGACTCATCCGATCAGCTTTTCGGTACTCGCACGGATTCCAGCCGATCCCCATACCGGCCCGGATTCTACAATTTTTCGGTATTCACACTGATCGTAACCTTTTCCGGGACTCATCCGATCAGCTTTTCGGTACTCGCACGGATTCCAGCCGATCCCCATACCGGCCCGGATTCTACAATTTTTCGGTATTCACACTGATCGTAACCTTTTCCGGGACTCATCCGATCAGCTTTTCGGTACTCGCACGGATTCCAGCCGATCCCCATACCGGCCCGGATTCTACAATTTTTCGGTATTCACACTGATCGTAACCTTTTCCGGGACTCATCCGATCAGCTTTTCGGTACTCGCAAGGATTCCAGCCGATCCCCATACCGGCCCGGATTCTACCATTTTTCGGTACTCACACTGATTGAAACCTTTTCCGGGACTCATCCGATCAGCTTTTCGGTACTCGCACGGATTGCTGCCGATCCCGATACTAGCCCGGATTCTACCATTTTTCGGTATTCACACTGATTGTAACCTTTTCCGGGACTCTTCCGGTCAGTTTTTCGGTACTCGCACGGATTGCTGTCGATCCCGATACGGGCCCGGATTCTACCATTTTTCGGTATTCACACTGATGGTAACCTTTTCCGGGACTCATCCGATCAGCTTTTCGGTACTCGCACGGATTGCTGCCGATCCCGATACTGGCCCGGATTCTACAATTTTTCGGTATTCACACTGATCGTAACCTTTTCCGGGACTCATCCGATCAGCTTTTCGGTACTCGCACGGATTCCAGCCGATCCCCATACCGGCCCGGATTCTACAATTTTTCGGTATTCACACTGATCGTAATCTTTTCCGGGACTCATCCGATCAGCTTTTCGGTACTCGCACGGATTCCAGCCGATCCCCATACCGGCCCGGATTCTACAATTTTTCGGTATTCACACTGATCGTAACCTTTTCCGGGACTCATCCGATCAGCTTTTCGGTACTCGCACGGATTCCAGCCGATCCCCATACCGGCCCGGATTCTACAATTTTTCGGTATTCACACTGATCGTAACCTTTTCCGGGACTCATCCGATCAGCTTTTCGGTACTCGCACGGATTCCAGCCGATCCCCATACCGGCCCGGATTCTACAATTTTTCGGTATTCACACTGATCGTAACCTTTTCCGGGACTCATCCGATCAGCTTTTCGGTACTAGTAGGGATTCCAGCCGATCCCCATACCGGCCCGGATTCTACCATTTTTCGGTATTCACACTGATTGTAACCTTTTCCGGGACTCTTCCGGTCAGCTTTTCGGTACTCGCACGGATTGCTGCCGATCCCGATACTGGCCCGGATTCTACCATTTTTCGGTATTCACACTGATGGTAACCTTTTCCGGGACTCATCCGATCAGCTTTTCGGTACTCGCACGGATTGCTGCCGATCCCGATACTGGCCCGGATTCTACAATTTTTCGGTATTCACACTGATCGTAACCTTTTCCGGGACTCATCCGATCAGCTTTTCGGTACTCGCACGGATTGCTGCCGATCCCGATACTGGCCCGGATTCTACAATTTTTCGGTATTCACACTGATCGTAACCTTTTCCGGGACTCATCCGATCAGCTTTTCGGTACTCGCACGGATTCCAGCCGATCCCCATACCGGCCCGGATTCTACAATTTTTCGGTATTCACACTGATCGTAACCTTTTCCGGGACTCATCCGATCAGCTTTTCGGTACTCGCACGGATTCCAGTCGATCCCCATACCGGCCCGGATTCTACAATTTTTCGGTATTCACACTGATCGTAACCTTTTCCGGGACTCATCCGATCAGCTTTTCGGTACTCGCACGGATTCCAGCCGATCCCCATACCGGCCCGGATTCTACAATTTTTCGGTATTCACACTGATCGTAACCTTTTCCGGGACTCATCCGATCAGCTTTTCGGTACTCGCACGGATTCCAGTCGATCCCCATACCGGCCCGGATTCTACAATTTTTCGGTATTCACACTGATCGTAACCTTTTCCGGGACTCATCCGATCAGCTTTTCGGTACTCGCACGGATTCCAGCCGATCCCCATACCGGCCCGGATTCTACAATTTTTCGGTATTCACACTGATCGTAACCTTTTCCGGGACTCATCCGATCAGCTTTTCGGTACTCGCACGGATTCCAGCCGATCCCCATACCGGCCCGGATTCTACAATTTTTCGGTATTCACACTGATCGTAACCTTTTCCGGGACTCATCCGATCAGCTTTTCGGTACTCGCACGGATTCCAGCCGATCCCCATACCGGCCCGGATTCTACAATTTTTCGGTATTCACACTGATGGTAACCTTTTCCGGGACTCATCCGATCAGCTTTTCGGTACTCGCACGGATTCCAGCCGATCCCCATACCGGCCCGGATTCTACGATTTTTCGGTATTCACACTGATCGTAACCTTTTCCGGGACTCATCCGATCAGCTTTTCGGTACTCGCATGGATTCCAGCCGATCCCCATACCGGCCCGGATTCTACCATTTTTCGGTACTCACACTGATTGAAACCTTTTCCGGGACTCATCCGATCAGCTTTTCGGTACTCGCCCGGATTGCTGCCGATCCCGATACTAGCCCGGATTCTACCATTTTTCGGTATTCACACTGATTGTAACCTTTTCCGGGACTCTTCCGGTCAGTTTTTCGGTACTCGCACGGATTGCTGTCGATCCCGATACGGGCCCGGATTCTACCATTTTTCGGTATTCACACTGATGGTAACCTTTTCCGGGACTCATCCGATCAGCTTTTCGGTACTCGCACGGATTGCTGCCGATCCCCATACCGGCCCGGATTCTACAATTTTTCGGTATTCACACTGATCGTAATCTTTTCCGGGACTCATCCGATCAGCTTTTCGGTACTCGCACGGATTCCAGCCGATCCCCATACCGGCCCGGATTCTACAATTTTTCGGTATTCACACTGATCGTAACCTTTTCCGGGACTCATCCGATCAGCTTTTCGGTACTCGCACGGATTCCAGCCGATCCCCATACCGGCCCGGATTCTACAATTTTTCGGTATTCACACTGATCGTAACCTTTTCCGGGACTCATCCGATCAGCTTTTCGGTACTAGTAGGGATTCCAGCCGATCCCCATACCGGCCCGGATTCTACCATTTTTCGGTATTCACACTGATTGTAACCTTTTCCGGGACTCTTCCGGTCAGCTTTTCGGTACTCGCACGGATTGCTGCCGATCCCGATACTGGCCCGGATTCTACCATTTTTCGGTATTCACACTGATGGTAACCTTTTCCGGGACTCATCCGATCAGCTTTTCGGTACTCGCACGGATTGCTGCCGATCCCGATACTGGCCCGGATTCTACAATTTTTCGGTATTCACACTGATCGTAACCTTTTCCGGGACTCATCCGATCAGCTTTTCGGTACTCGCACGGATTCCAGCCGATCCCCATACCGGCCCGGATTCTACAATTTTTCGGTATTCACACTGATCGTAATCTTTTCCGGGACTCATCCGATCAGCTTTTCGGTACTCGCACGGATTCCAGCCGATCCCCATACCGGCCCGGATTCTACAATTTTTCGGTATTCACACTGATCGTAACCTTTTCCGGGACTCATCCGATCAGCTTTTCGGTACTCGCACGGATTCCAGCCGATCCCCATACCGGCCCGGATTCTACAATTTTTCGGTATTCACACTGATCGTAACCTTTTCCGGGACTCATCCGATCAGCTTTTCGGTACTAGTAGGGATTCCAGCCGATCCCCATACCGGCCCGGATTCTACCATTTTTCGGTATTCACACTGATTGTAACCTTTTCCGGGACTCTTCCGGTCAGCTTTTCGGTACTCGCACGGATTGCTGCCGATCCCGATACTGGCCCGGATTCTACCATTTTTCGGTATTCACACTGATGGTAACCTTTTCCGGGACTCATCCGATCAGCTTTTCGGTACTCGCACGGATTGCTGCCGATCCCGATACTGGCCCGGATTCTACAATTTTTCGGTATTCACACTGATCGTAACCTTTTCCGGGACTCATCCGATCAGCTTTTCGGTACTCGCACGGATTGCTGCCGATCCCGATACTGGCCCGGATTCTACAATTTTTCGGTATTCACACTGATCGTAACCTTTTCCGGGACTCATCCGATCAGCTTTTCGGTACTCGCACGGATTCCAGCCGATCCCCATACCGGCCCGGATTCTACAATTTTTCGGTATTCACACTGATCGTAACCTTTTCCGGGACTCATCCGATCAGCTTTTCGGTACTCGCACGGATTCCAGTCGATCCCCATACCGGCCCGGATTCTACAATTTTTCGGTATTCACACTGATCGTAACCTTTTCCGGGACTCATCCGATCAGCTTTTCGGTACTCGCACGGATTCCAGCCGATCCCCATACCGGCCCGGATTCTACAATTTTTCGGTATTCACACTGATCGTAACCTTTTCCGGGACTCATCCGATCAGCTTTTCGGTACTCGCACGGATTCCAGTCGATCCCCATACCGGCCCGGATTCTACAATTTTTCGGTATTCACACTGATCGTAACCTTTTCCGGGACTCATCCGATCAGCTTTTCGGTACTCGCACGGATTCCAGCCGATCCCCATACCGGCCCGGATTCTACAATTTTTCGGTATTCACACTGATCGTAACCTTTTCCGGGACTCATCCGATCAGCTTTTCGGTACTCGCACGG
This sequence comes from Vitis riparia x Vitis rupestris, assembly GCA_946000675.1. Classification (NCBI taxonomy): domain Eukaryota; kingdom Viridiplantae; phylum Streptophyta; class Magnoliopsida; order Vitales; family Vitaceae; genus Vitis; species Vitis riparia x Vitis rupestris. The sequence goes on from OX253983.1 coordinate 16,047,110, forward strand.
ATTCCAGCCGATCCCCATACCGGCCCGGATTCTACAATTTTTCGGTATTCACACTGATCGTAACCTTTTCCGGGACTCATCCGATCAGCTTTTCGGTACTCGCACGGATTCCAGCCGATCCCCATACCGGCCCGGATTCTACAATTTTTCGGTATTCACACTGATGGTAACCTTTTCCGGGACTCATCCGATCAGCTTTTCGGTACTCGCACGGATTCCAGCCGATCCCCATACCGGCCCGGATTCTACGATTTTTCGGTATTCACACTGATCGTAACCTTTTCCGGGACTCATCCGATCAGCTTTTCGGTACTCGCATGGATTCCAGCCGATCCCCATACCGGCCCGGATTCTACCATTTTTCGGTACTCACACTGATTGAAACCTTTTCCGGGACTCATCCGATCAGCTTTTCGGTACTCGCCCGGATTGCTGCCGATCCCGATACTAGCCCGGATTCTACCATTTTTCGGTATTCACACTGATTGTAACCTTTTCCGGGACTCTTCCGGTCAGTTTTTCGGTACTCGCACGGATTGCTGTCGATCCCGATACGGGCCCGGATTCTACCATTTTTCGGTATTCACACTGATGGTAACCTTTTCCGGGACTCATCCGATCAGCTTTTCGGTACTCGCACGGATTGCTGCCGATCCCCATACCGGCCCGGATTCTACAATTTTTCGGTATTCACACTGATCGTAATCTTTTCCGGGACTCATCCGATCAGCTTTTCGGTACTCGCACGGATTCCAGCCGATCCCCATACCGGCCCGGATTCTACAATTTTTCGGTATTCACACTGATCGTAACCTTTTCCGGGACTCATCCGATCAGCTTTTCGGTACTCGCACGGATTCCAGCCGATCCCCATACCGGCCCGGATTCTACAATTTTTCGGTATTCACACTGATCGTAACCTTTTCCGGGACTCATCCGATCAGCTTTTCGGTACTAGTAGGGATTCCAGCCGATCCCCATACCGGCCCGGATTCTACCATTTTTCGGTATTCACACTGATTGTAACCTTTTCCGGGACTCTTCCGGTCAGCTTTTCGGTACTCGCACGGATTGCTGCCGATCCCGATACTGGCCCGGATTCTACCATTTTTCGGTATTCACACTGATGGTAACCTTTTCCGGGACTCATCCGATCAGCTTTTCGGTACTCGCACGGATTGCTGCCGATCCCGATACTGGCCCGGATTCTACAATTTTTCGGTATTCACACTGATCGTAACCTTTTCCGGGACTCATCCGATCAGCTTTTCGGTACTCGCACGGATTCCAGCCGATCCCCATACCGGCCCGGATTCTACAATTTTTCGGTATTCACACTGATCGTAATCTTTTCCGGGACTCATCCGATCAGCTTTTCGGTACTCGCACGGATTCCAGCCGATCCCCATACCGGCCCGGATTCTACAATTTTTCGGTATTCACACTGATCGTAACCTTTTCCGGGACTCATCCGATCAGCTTTTCGGTACTCGCACGGATTCCAGCCGATCCCCATACCGGCCCGGATTCTACAATTTTTCGGTATTCACACTGATGGTAACCTTTTCCGGGACTCATCCGATCAGCTTTTCGGTACTCGCACGGATTCCAGCCGATCCCCATACCGGCCCGGATTCTACAATTTTTCGGTATTCACACTGATCGTAACCTTTTCCGGGACTCATCCGATCAGCTTTTCGGTACTCGCATGGATTCCAGCCGATCCCCATACCGGCCCGGATTCTACCATTTTTCGGTACTCACACTGATTGAAACCTTTTCCGGGACTCATCCGATCAGCTTTTCGGTACTCGCATGGATTCCAGCCGATCCCCATACCGGCCCGGATTCTACCATTTTTCGGTACTCACACTGATTGAAACCTTTTCCGGGACTCATCCGATCAGCTTTTCGGTACTCGCACGGATTGCTGCCGATCCCGATACTAGCCCGGATTCTACCATTTTTCGGTATTCACACTGATTGTAACCTTTTTCGGGACTCTTCCGGTCAGTTTTTCGGTACTCGCACGGATTGCTGTCGATCCCGATACGGGCCCGGATTCTACCATTTTTCGGTATTCACACTGATGGTAACCTTTTCCGGGACTCATCCGATCAGCTTTTCGGTACTCGCAAGGATTCCAGCCGATCCCCATACCGGCCCGGATTCTACAATTTTTCGGTATTCACACTGATCGTAACCTTTTCCGGGACTCATCCGATCAGCTTTTCGGTACTCGCACGGATTCCAGCCGATCCCCATACCGGCCCGGATTCTACAATTTTTCGGTATTCACACTGATCGTAACCTTTTCCGGGACTCATCCGATCAGCTTTTCGGTACTCGCACGGATTCCAGCCGATCCCCATACCGGCCCGGATTCTACAATTTTTCGGTATTCACACTGATCGTAACCTTTTCCGGGACTCATCCGATCAGCTTTTCGGTACTCGCACGGATTCCAGCCGATCCCCATACCGGCCCGGATTCTACAATTTTTCGGTATTCACACTGATCGTAACCTTTTCCGGGACTCATCCGATCAGCTTTTCGGTACTAGTAGGGATTCCAGCCGATCCCCATACCGGCCCGGATTCTACCATTTTTCGGTATTCACACTGATTGTAACCTTTTCCGGGACTCTTCCGGTCAGCTTTTCGGTACTCGCACGGATTGCTGCCGATCCCAATACTGGCCCGGATTCTACCATTTTTCGGTATTCACACTGATGGTAACCTTTTCCGGGACTCATCCGATCAGCTTTTCGGTACTCGCACGGATTGCTGCCGATCCCGATACTGGCCCGGATTCTACAATTTTTCGGTATTCACACTGATCGTAACCTTTTCCGGGACTCATCCGATCAGCTTTTCGGTACTCGCACGGATTCCAGGCGATCCCCATACCGGCCCGGATTCTACAATTTTTCGGTATTCACACTGATCGTAACCTTTTCCGGGACTCATCCGATCAGCTTTTCGGTACTCGCATGGATTCCAGCCGATCCCCATACCGGCCCGGATTCTACCATTTTTCGGTACTCACACTGATTGAAACCTTTTCCGGGACTCATCCGATCAGCTTTTCGGTACTCGCACGGATTGCTGCCGATCCCGATACTAGCCCGGATTCTACCATTTTTCGGTATTCACACTGATTGTAACCTTTTTCGGGACTCTTCCGGTCAGTTTTTCGGTACTCGCACGGATTGCTGTCGATCCCGATACGGGCCCGGATTCTACCATTTTTCGGTATTCACACTGATGGTAACCTTTTCCGGGACTCATCCGATCAGCTTTTCGGTACTCGCAAGGATTCCAGCCGATCCCCATACCGGCCCGGATTCTACAATTTTTCGGTATTCACACTGATCGTAACCTTTTCCGGGACTCATCCGATCAGCTTTTCGGTACTCGCACGGATTCCAGCCGATCCCCATACCGGCCCGGATTCTACAATTTTTCGGTATTCACACTGATCGTAACCTTTTCCGGGACTCATCCGATCAGCTTTTCGGTACTCGCACGGATTCCAGCCGATCCCCATACCGGCCCGGATTCTACAATTTTTCGGTATTCACACTGATCGTAACCTTTTCCGGGACTCATCCGATCAGCTTTTCGGTACTCGCACGGATTCCAGCCGATCCCCATACCGGCCCGGATTCTACAATTTTTCGGTATTCACACTGATCGTAACCTTTTCCGGGACTCATCCGATCAGCTTTTCGGTACTCGCACGGATTCCAGTCGATCCCCATACCGGCCCGGATTCTACAATTTTTCGGTATTCACACTGATCGTAACCTTTTCCGGGACTCATCCGATCAGCTTTTCGGTACTCGCACGGATTCCAGCCGATCCCCATACCGGCCCGGATTCTACAATTTTTCGGTATTCACACTGATCGTAACCTTTTCCGGGACTCATCCGATCAGCTTTTCGGTACTCGCATGGATTCCAGCCGATCCCCATACCGGCCCGGATTCTACCATTTTTCGGTACTCACACTGATTGAAACCTTTTCCGGGACTCATCCGATCAGCTTTTCGGTACTCGCACGGATTGCTGCCGATCCCGATACGGGCCCGGATTCTACCATTTTTCGGTATTCACACTGATTGTAACCTTTTCCGGGACTCTTCCGGTCAGCTTTTCGGTACTCGCACGGATTGCTGCCGATCCCGATACTGGCCCGGATTCTACCATTTTTCGGTATTCACACTGATGGTAACCTTTTCCGGGACTCATCCGATCAGCTTTTCGGTACTCGCACGGATTGCTGCCGATCCCAATACTGGCCCGGATTCTACAATTTTTCGGTATTCACACTGATCGTAACCTTTTCCGGGACTCATCCGATCAGCTTTTCGGTACTCGCACGGATTCCAGCCGATCCCCATACCGGCCCGGATTCTACAATTTTTCGGTATTCACACTGATCGTAACCTTTTCCGGGACTCATCCGATCAGCTTTTCGGTACTCGCACGGATTCCAGCCGATCCCCATACCGGCCCGGATTCTACAATTTTTCGGTATTCACACTGATCGTAACCTTTTCCGGGACTCATCCGATCAGCTTTTCGGTACTCGCACGGATTCCAGCCGATCCCCATACCGGCCCGGATTCTACAATTTTTCGGTATTCACACTGATCGTAACCTTTTCCGGGACTCATCCGATCAGCTTTTCGGTACTCGCATGGATTCCAGCCGATCCCCATACCGGCCCGGATTCTACCATTTTTCGGTACTCACACTGATTGAAACCTTTTCCGGGACTCATCCGATCAGCTTTTCGGTACTCGCACGGATTGCTGCCGATCCCGATACTAGCCCGGATTCTACCATTTTTCGGTATTCACACTGATTGTAACCTTTTTCGGGACTCTTCCGGTCAGTTTTTCGGTACTCGCACGGATTGCTGTCGATCCCGATACGGGCCCGGATTCTACCATTTTTCGGTATTCACACTGATGGTAACCTTTTCCGGGACTCATCCGATCAGCTTTTCGGTACTCGCAAGGATTCCAGCCGATCCCCATACCGGCCCGGATTCTACAATTTTTCGGTATTCACACTGATCGTAACCTTTTCCGGGACTCATCCGATCAGCTTTTCGGTACTCGCACGGATTCCAGCCGATCCCCATACCGGCCCGGATTCTACAATTTTTCGGTATTCACACTGATCGTAACCTTTTCCGGGACTCATCCGATCAGCTTTTCGGTACTCGCACGGATTCCAGCCGATCCCCATACCGGCCCGGATTCTACAATTTTTCGGTATTCACACTGATCGTAACCTTTTCCGGGACTCATCCGATCAGCTTTTCGGTACTCGCACGGATTCCAGCCGATCCCCATACCGGCCCGGATTCTACAATTTTTCGGTATTCACACTGATCGTAACCTTTTCCGGGACTCATCCGATCAGCTTTTCGGTACTCGCACGGATTCCAGTCGATCCCCATACCGGCCCGGATTCTACAATTTTTCGGTATTCACACTGATCGTAACCTTTTCCGGGACTCATCCGATCAGCTTTTCGGTACTCGCACGGATTCCAGCCGATCCCCATACCGGCCCGGATTCTACAATTTTTCGGTATTCACACTGATCGTAACCTTTTCCGGGACTCATCCGATCAGCTTTTCGGTACTCGCATGGATTCCAGCCGATCCCCATACCGGCCCGGATTCTACCATTTTTCGGTACTCACACTGATTGAAACCTTTTCCGGGACTCATCCGATCAGCTTTTCGGTACTCGCACGGATTGCTGCCGATCCCGATACGGGCCCGGATTCTACCATTTTTCGGTATTCACACTGATTGTAACCTTTTCCGGGACTCTTCCGGTCAGCTTTTCGGTACTCGCACGGATTGCTGCCGATCCCGATACTGGCCCGGATTCTACCATTTTTCGGTATTCACACTGATGGTAACCTTTTCCGGGACTCATCCGATCAGCTTTTCGGTACTCGCACGGATTGCTGCCGATCCCAATACTGGCCCGGATTCTACAATTTTTCGGTATTCACACTGATCGTAACCTTTTCCGGGACTCATCCGATCAGCTTTTCGGTACTCGCACGGATTCCAGCCGATCCCCATACCGGCCCGGATTCTACAATTTTTCGGTATTCACACTGATCGTAACCTTTTCCGGGACTCATCCGATCAGCTTTTCGGTACTCGCACGGATTCCAGCCGATCCCCATACCGGCCCGGATTCTACAATTTTTCGGTATTCACACTGATCGTAACCTTTTCCGGGACTCATCCGATCAGCTTTTCGGTACTCGCACGGATTCCAGCCGATCCCCATACCGGCCCGGATTCTACAATTTTTCGGTATTCACACTGATCGTAACCTTTTCCGGGACTCATCCGATCAGCTTTTCGGTACTCGCACGGATTGCTGCCGATCCCGATACTGGCCCGGATTCTACCATTTTTCGGTTTTCACACTGATTGTAACCTTTTCAGGGACTCATCCGATCAATTTTTCGGTACTCGCACGGATTCCAGCCGATCCCCATACCGGCCCGGATTCTACAATTTTTCGGTATTCACACTGATCGTAACCTTTTCCGGGACTCATCCGATCAGCTTTTCGGTACTCGCATGGATTCCAGCCGATCCCCATACCGGCCCGGATTCTACCATTTTTCGGTACTCACACTGATTGAAACCTTTTCCGGGACTCATCCGATCAGCTTTTCGGTACTCGCACGGATTGCTGCCGATCCCGATACTAGCCCGGATTCTACCATTTTTCGGTATTCACACTGATTGTAACCTTTTTCGGGACTCTTCCGGTCAGTTTTTCGGTACTCGCACGGATTGCTGTCGATCCCGATACGGGCCCGGATTCTACCATTTTTCGGTATTCACACTGATGGTAACCTTTTCCGGGACTCATCCGATCAGCTTTTCGGTACTCGCACGGATTGCTGCCGATCCCGATACTGGCCCGGATTCTACAATTTTTCGGTATTCACACTGATCGTAACCTTTTCCGGGACTCATCCGATCAGCTTATCGGTACTCGCACGGATTCCAGCCGATCCCCATACCGGCCCGGATTCTACAATTTTTCGGTATTCACACTGATCGTAACCTTTTCCAGGACTCATCCGATCAGCTTTTCGGTACTCGCACGGATTCCAGCCGATCCCCATACCTGCCCGGATTCTACAATTTTTCGGTATTCACACTGATCGTAACCTTTTCCGGGACTCATCCGATCAGCTTTTCGGTACTCGCACGGATTCCAGCCGATCCCCATACCGGCCCGGATTCTACAATTTTTCGGTATTCACACTGATCGTAACCTTTTCCGGGACTCATCCGATCAGCTTTTCGGTACTCGCACGGATTCCAGTCGATCCCCATACGGGCCCGGATTCTACCATTTTTCGGTATTCACACTGATGGTAACCTTTTCCGGGACTCATCCGATCAGCTTTTCGGTACTCGCACGGATTGCTGCCGATCCCGATACTGGCCCGGATTCTACAATTTTTCGGTATTCACACTGATCGTAACCTTTTCCGGGACTCATCCGATCAGCTTTTCGGTACTCGCATGGATTCCAGCCGATCCCCATACCGGCCCGGATTCTACCATTTTTCGGTACTCACACTGATTGAAACCTTTTTCGGGACTCATCCGATCAGCTTTTCGGTACTCGCACGGATTGCTGCCGATCCCGATACGGGCCCGGATTCTACCATTTTTCGGTATTCACACTGATTGTAACCTTTTCCGGGACTCTTCCGGTCAGCTTTTCGGTACTCGCACGGATTGCTGCCGATCCCGATACTGGCCCGGATTCTACCATTTTTCGGTATTCACACTGATGGTAACCTTTTCCGGGACTCATCCGATCAGCTTTTCGGTACTCGCACGGATTGCTGCCGATCCCAATACTGGCCCGGATTCTACAATTTTTCGGTATTCACACTGATCGTAACCTTTTCCGGGACTCATCCGATCAGCTTTTCGGTACTCGCACGGATTCCAGCCGATCCCCATACCGGCCCGGATTCTACAATTTTTCGGTATTCACACTGATCGTAATCTTTTCCGGGACTCATCCGATCAGCTTTTCGGTACTCGCACGGATTCCAGCCGATCCCCATACCGGCCCGGATTCTACAATTTTTCGGTATTCACACTGATCGTAACCTTTTCCGGGACTCATCCGATCAGCTTTTCGGTACTCGCACGGATTCCAGCCGATCCCCATACCGGCCCGGATTCTACAATTTTTCGGTATTCACACTGATTGTAACCTTTTCCGGGACTCATCCGATCAGCTTTTCGGTACTCGCACGGATTCCAACCGATCCCCATACCGGCCCGGATTCTACAATTTTTCGGTATTCACACTGATCGTAACCTTTTCCGGGACTCATCCGATCAGCTTTTCGGTACTCGCATGGATTCCAGCCGATCCCCATACCGGCCCGGATTCTACCATTTTTCGGTACTCACACTGATTGAAACCTTTTCCGGGACTCATCCGATCAGCTTTTCGGTACTCGCACGGATTGCTGCCGATCCCGATACTAGCCCGGATTCTACCATTTTTCGGTATTCACACTGATTGTAACCTTTTTCGGGACTCTTCCGGTCAGTTTTTCGGTACTCGCACGGATTGCTGTCGATCCCGATACGGGCCCGGATTCTAACATTTTTCGGTATTCACACTGATGGTAACCTTTTCCGGGACTCATCCGATCAGCTTTTCGGTACTCGCACGGATTGCTGCCGATCCCGATACTGGCCCGGATTCTACAATTTTTCGGTATTCACACTGATCGTAACCTTTTCCGGGACTCATCCGATCAGCTTTTCGGTACTCGCACGGATTCCAGCCGATCCCCATACCGGCCCGGATTCTACAATTTTTCGGTATTCACACTGATCGTAACCTTTTCCGGGACTCATCCGATCAGCTTTTCGGTACTCGCACGGATTCCAGCCGATCCCCATACCTGCCCGGATTCTACAATTTTTCGGTATTCACACTGATCGTAACCTTTTCCGGGACTCATCCGATCAGCTTTTCGGTACTCGCACGGATTCCAGCCGATCCCCATACCGGCCCGGATTCTACAATTTTTCGGTATTCACACTGATCGTAACCTTTTCCGGGACTCATCCGATCAGCTTTTCGGTACTCGCACGGATTCCAGCCGATCCCCATACCGGCCCGGATTCTACAATTTTTCGGTATTCACACTGATCGTAACCTTTTCCGGGACTCATCCGATCAGCTTTTCGGTACTCGCATGGATTCCAGCCGATCCCCATACCGGCCCGGATTCTACAATTTTTCGGTACTCACACTGATTGAAACCTTTTCCGGGACTCATCCGATCAGCTTTTCGGTACTCGCACGGATTGCTGCCGATCCCGATACTAGCCCGGATTCTACCATTTTTCGGTATTCACACTGATTGTAACCTTTTTCGGGACTCTTCCGGTCAGTTTTTCGGTACTCGCACGGATTGCTGTCGATCCCGATACGGGCCCGGATTCTAACATTTTTCGGTATTCACACTGATGGTAACCTTTTCCGGGACTCATCCGATCAGCTTTTCGGTACTCGCACGGATTGCTGCCGATCCCGATACTGGCCCGGATTCTACAATTTTTCGGTATTCACACTGATCGTAACCTTTTCCGGGACTCATCCGATCAGCTTTTCGGTACTCGCACGGATTCCAGCCGATCCCCATACCGGCCCGGATTCTACAATTTTTCGGTATTCACACTGATCGTAACCTTTTCCGGGACTCATCCGATCAGCTTTTCGGTACTCGCACGGATTCCAGCCGATCCCCATACCTGCCCGGATTCTACAATTTTTCGGTATTCACACTGATCGTAACCTTTTCCGGGACTCATCCGATCAGCTTTTCGGTACTCGCACGGATTCCAGCCGATCCCCATACCGGCCCGGATTCTACAATTTTTCGGTATTCACACTGATCGTAACCTTTTCCGGGACTCATCCGATCAGCTTTTCGGTACTCGCACGGATTCCAGCCGATCCCCATACCGGCCCGGATTCTACAATTTTTCGGTATTCACACTGATCGTAACCTTTTCCGGGACTCATCCGATCAGCTTTTCGGTACTCGCACGGATTGCTGCCGATCCCGATACTAGCCCGGATTCTACCATTTTTCGGTATTCACACTGATTGTAACCTTTTCCGGGACTCTTCCGGTCAGTTTTTCGGTACTCGCACGGATTGCTGTCGATCCCGATACGGGCCCGGATTCTACCATTTTTAGGTATTCACACTGATTGTAACCTTTTCCGGGACTCATCCGATCAGCTTTTCGGTACTCGCACGGATTGCTGCCGATCCCGATACTGGCCCGGATTCTACAATTTTTCGGTATTCACACTGATCGTAACCTTTTCCGGGACTCATCCGATCAGCTTTTCGGTACTCGCACGAATTCCAGCCGATCCCCATACCGGCCCGGATTCTACCATTTTTCGGTATTCACACTGATCGTAACCTTTTCCGGGACTCATCCGATCAGCTTTTCGGTACTCGCACGGATTCCAGCCGATCCCCATACCGGCTCGGATTCTACAATTTTTCGGTATTCACACTGATCGTAACCTTTTCCGGGACTCATCCGATCAGCTTTTCGGTACTCGCACGGATTGCTGCCGATCCCGATACTAGCCCGGATTCTACCATTTTTCGGTATTCACACTGATTGTAACCTTTTCCGGGACTCTTCCGGTCAGTTTTTCGGTACTCGCACGGATTGCTGTCGATCCCGATACGGGCCCGGATTCTACCATTTTTCGGTATTCACACTGATTGTAACCTTTTCCGGGACTCATCCGATCAGCTTTTCGGTACTCGCACGGATTCCAGCCGATCCCCATACCGGCCCGGATTCTACAATTTTTCGGTATTCACACTGATCGTAACCTTTTCCGGGACTCATCCGATCAGCTTTTCGGTACTCGCACGGATTCCAGCCGATCCCCATACCTGCCCGGATTCTACAATTTTTCGGTATTCACACTGATCGTAACCTTTTCCGGGACTCATCCGATCAGCTTTTCGGTACTCGCACGGATTCCAGCCGATCCCCATACCGGCCCGGATTCTACAATTTTTCGGTATTCACACTGATCGTAACCTTTTCCGGGACTCATCCGATCAGCTTTTCGGTACTCGCACGGATTCCAGCCGATCCCCATACCGGCCCGGATTCTACAATTTTTCGGTATTCACACTGATCGTAACCTTTTCCGGGACTCATCCGATCAGCTTTTCGGTACTCGCATGGATTCCAGCCGATCCCCATACCGGCCCGGATTCTACAATTTTTCGGTACTCACACTGATTGAAACCTTTTCCGGGACTCATCCGATCAGCTTTTCGGTACTCGCACGGATTGCTGCCGATCCCGATACTAGCCCGGATTCTACCATTTTTCGGTATTCACACTGATTGTAACCTTTTTCGGGACTCTTCCGGTCAGTTTTTCGGTACTCGCACGGATTGCTGTCGATCCCGATACGGGCCCGGATTCTAACATTTTTCGGTATTCACACTGATGGTAACCTTTTCCGGGACTCATCCGATCAGCTTTTCGGTACTCGCACGGATTGCTGCCGATCCCGATACTGGCCCGGATTCTACAATTTTTCGGTATTCACACTGATCGTAACCTTTTCCGGGACTCATCCGATCAGCTTTTCGGTACTCGCACGGATTCCAGCCGATCCCCATACCGGCCCGGATTCTACAATTTTTCGGTATTCACACTGATCGTAACCTTTTCCGGGACTCATCCGATCAGCTTTTCGGTACTCGCACGGATTCCAGCCGATCCCCATACCTGCCCGGATTCTACAATTTTTCGGTATTCACACTGATCGTAACCTTTTCCGGGACTCATCCGATCAGCTTTTCGGTACTCGCACGGATTCCAGCCGATCCCCATACCGGCCCGGATTCTACAATTTTTCGGTATTCACACTGATCGTAACCTTTTCCGGGACTCATCCGATCAGCTTTTCGGTACTCGCACGGATTCCAGCCGATCCCCATACCGGCCCGGATTCTACAATTTTTCGGTATTCACACTGATCGTAACCTTTTCCGGGACTCATCCGATCAGCTTTTCGGTACTCGCACGGATTGCTGCCGATCCCGATACTAGCCCGGATTCTACCATTTTTCGGTATTCACACTGATTGTAACCTTTTCCGGGACTCTTCCGGTCAGTTTTTCGGTACTCGCACGGATTGCTGTCGATCCCGATACGGGCCCGGATTCTACCATTTTTAGGTATTCACACTGATTGTAACCTTTTCCGGGACTCATCCGATCAGCTTTTCGGTACTCGCACGGATTGCTGCCGATCCCGATACTGGCCCGGATTCTACAATTTTTCGGTATTCACACTGATCGTAACCTTTTCCGGGACTCATCCGATCAGCTTTTCGGTACTCGCACGAATTCCAGCCGATCCCCATACCGGCCCGGATTCTACCATTTTTCGGTATTCACACTGATCGTAACCTTTTCCGGGACTCATCCGATCAGCTTTTCGGTACTCGCACGGATTCCAGCCGATCCCCATACCGGCTCGGATTCTACAATTTTTCGGTATTCACACTGATCGTAACCTTTTCCGGGACTCATCCGATCAGCTTTTCGGTACTCGCACGGATTGCTGCCGATCCCGATACTAGCCCGGATTCTACCATTTTTCGGTATTCACACTGATTGTAACCTTTTCCGGGACTCTTCCGGTCAGTTTTTCGGTACTCGCACGGATTGCTGTCGATCCCGATACGGGCCCGGATTCTACCATTTTTCGGTATTCACACTGATTGTAACCTTTTCCGGGACTCATCCGATCAGCTTTTCGGTACTCGCACGGATTGCTGCCGATCCCGATACTGGCCCGGATTCTACAATTTTTCGGTATTCACACTGATCGTAACCTTTTCCGGGACTCATCCGATCAGCTTTTCGGTACTCGCACGGATTCCAGCCGATCCCCATACCGGCCCGGATTCTACAATTTTTCGGTATTCACACTGATCGTAACCTTTTCCGGGACTCATCCGATCAGCTTTTCGGTACTCGCACGGATTCCAGCCGATCCCCATACCGGCCCGGATTCTACAATTTTTCGGTATTCACACTGATCGTAACCTTTTCCGGGACTCATCCGATCAGCTTTTCGGTACTCGCACGGATTCCAGCCGATCCCCATACCGGCCCGGATTCTACAATTTTTCGGTTCTCACACTGATTGAAACCTTTTCCGGGACTCATCCGATCAGCTTTTCGGTACTCGCACGGATTGCTGCCGATCCCGATACTAGCCCGGATTCTACCATTTTTCGGTATTCACACTGATTGTAACCTTTTCCGGGACTCTTCCGGTCAGTTTTTCGGTACTCGCACGGATTGCTGTCGATCCCGATACGGGCCCGGATTCTACCATTTTTAGGTATTCACACTGATTGTAACCTTTTCCGGGACTCATCCGATCAGCTTTTCGGTACTCGCACGGATTGCTGCCGATCCCGATACTGGCCCGGATTCTACAATTTTTCGGTATTCACACTGATCGTAACCTTTTCCGGGACTCATCCGATCAGCTTTTCGGTACTCGCACGAATTCCAGCCGATCGTCATACCGGCCCGGATTCTACCATTTTTCGGTATTCACACTGATCGTAACCTTTTCCGGGACTCATCCGATCAGCTTTTCGGTACTCGCACGGATTCCAGCCGATCCCCATACCGGCCCGGATTCTACAATTTTTCGGTATTCACACTGATCGTAACCTTTTCCGGGACTCATCCGATCAGCTTTTCGGTACTCGCACGGATTCCAGCCGATCCCCATACCTGCCCGGATTCTACAATTTTTCGGTATTCACACTGATCGTAACCTTTTCCGGGACTCATCCGATCAGCTTTTCGGTACTCGCACGGATTCCAGCCGATCCCCATACCGGCCCGGATTCTACAATTTTTCGGTATTCACACTGATCGTAACCTTTTCCGGGACTCATCCGATCAGCTTTTCGGTACTCGCACGGATTCCAGCCGATCCCCATACCGGCCCGGATTCTACAATTTTTCGGTATTCACACTGATCGTAACCTTTTCCGGGACTCATCCGATCAGCTTTTCGGTACTCGCACGGATTGCTGCCGATCCCGATACTAGCCCGGATTCTACCATTTTTCGGTATTCACACTGATTGTAACCTTTTCCGGGACTCTTCCGGTCAGTTTTTCGGTACTCGCACGGATTGCTGTCGATCCCGATACGGGCCCGGATTCTACCATTTTTAGGTATTCACACTGATCGTAACCTTTTCCGGGACTCATCCGATCAGCTTTTCGGTACTCGCACGGATTCCAGCCGATCCCCATACCGGCCCGGATTCTACAATTTTTCGGTATTCACACTGATCGTAACCTTTTCCGGGACTCATCCGATCAGCTTTTCGGTACTCGCACGGATTGCTGCCGATCCCGATACTAGCCCGGATTCTACCATTTTTCGGTATTCACACTGATTGTAACCTTTTCCGGGACTCTTCCGGTCAGTTTTTCGGTACTCGCACGGATTGCTGTCGATCCCGATACGGGCCCGGATTCTACCATTTTTAGGTATTCACACTGATTGTAACCTTTTCCGGGACTCATCCGATCAGCTTTTCGGTACTCGCACGGATTGCTGCCGATCCCGATACTGGCCCGGATTCTACAATTTTTCGGTATTCACACTGATCGTAACCTTTTCCGGGACTCATCCGATCAGCTTTTCGGTACTCGCACGAATTCCAGCCGATCCCCATACCGGCCCGGATTCTACCATTTTTCGGTATTCACACTGATCGTAACCTTTTCCGGGACTCATCCGATCAGCTTTTCGGTACTCGCACGGATTCCAGCCGATCCCCATACCGGCTCGGATTCTACAATTTTTCGGTATTCACACTGATCGTAACCTTTTCCGGGACTCATCCGATCAGCTTTTCGGTACTCGCACGGATTGCTGCCGATCCCGATACTAGCCCGGATTCTACCATTTTTCGGTATTCACACTGATTGTAACCTTTTCCGGGACTCTTCCGGTCAGTTTTTCGGTACTCGCACGGATTGCTGTCGATCCCGATACGGGCCCGGATTCTACCATTTTTCGGTATTCACACTGATTGTAACCTTTTCCGGGACTCATCCGATCAGCTTTTCGGTACTCGCACGGATTGCTGCCGATCCCGATACTGGCCCGGATTCTACAATTTTTCGGTATTCACACTGATCGTAACCTTTTCCGGGACTCATCCGATCAGCTTTTCGGTACTCGCACGGATTCCAGCCGATCCCCATACCGGCCCGGATTCTACAATTTTTCGGTATTCACACTGATCGTAACCTTTTCCGGGACTCATCCGATCAGCTTTTCGGTACTCGCACGGATTCCAGCCGATCCCCATACCGGCCCGGATTCTACAATTTTTCGGTATTCACACTGATCGTAACCTTTTCCGGGACTCATCCGATCAGCTTTTCGGTACTCGCACGGATTCCAGCCGATCCCCATACCGGCCCGGATTCTACAATTTTTCGGTTCTCACACTGATTGAAACCTTTTCCGGGACTCATCCGATCAGCTTTTCGGTACTCGCACGGATTGCTGCCGATCCCGATACTAGCCCGGATTCTACCATTTTTCGGTATTCACACTGATTGTAACCTTTTCCGGGACTCTTCCGGTCAGTTTTTCGGTACTCGCACGGATTGCTGTCGATCCCGATACGGGCCCGGATTCTACCATTTTTAGGTATTCACACTGATTGTAACCTTTTCCGGGACTCATCCGATCAGCTTTTCGGTACTCGCACGGATTGCTGCCGATCCCGATACTGGCCCGGATTCTACAATTTTTCGGTATTCACACTGATCGTAACCTTTTCCGGGACTCATCCGATCAGCTTTTCGGTACTCGCACGAATTCCAGCCGATCGTCATACCGGCCCGGATTCTACCATTTTTCGGTATTCACACTGATCGTAACCTTTTCCGGGACTCATCCGATCAGCTTTTCGGTACTCGCACGGATTCCAGCCGATCCCCATACCGGCCCGGATTCTACAATTTTTCGGTATTCACACTGATCGTAACCTTTTCCGGGACTCATCCGATCAGCTTTTCGGTACTCGCACGGATTCCAGCCGATCCCCATACCTGCCCGGATTCTACAATTTTTCGGTATTCACACTGATCGTAACCTTTTCCGGGACTCATCCGATCAGCTTTTCGGTACTCGCACGGATTCCAGCCGATCCCCATACCGGCCCGGATTCTACAATTTTTCGGTATTCACACTGATCGTAACCTTTTCCGGGACTCATCCGATCAGCTTTTCGGTACTCGCACGGATTCCAGCCGATCCCCATACCGGCCCGGATTCTACAATTTTTCGGTATTCACACTGATCGTAACCTTTTCCGGGACTCATCCGATCAGCTTTTCGGTACTCGCACGGATTGCTGCCGATCCCGATACTAGCCCGGATTCTACCATTTTTCGGTATTCACACTGATTGTAACCTTTTCCGGGACTCTTCCGGTCAGTTTTTCGGTACTCGCACGGATTGCTGTCGATCCCGATACGGGCCCGGATTCTACCATTTTTAGGTATTCACACTGATTGTAACCTTTTCCGGGACTCATCCGATCAGCTTTTCGGTACTCGCACGGATTGCTGCCGATCCCGATACTGGCCCGGATTCTACAATTTTTCGGTATTCACACTGATCGTAACCTTTTCCGGGACTCATCCGATCAGCTTTTCGGTACTCGCACGAATTCCAGCCGATCCCCATACCGGCCCGGATTCTACCATTTTTCGGTATTCACACTGATCGTAACCTTTTCCGGGACTCATCCGATCAGCTTTTCGGTACTCGCACGGATTCCAGCCGATCCCCATACCGGCTCGGATTCTACAATTTTTCGGTATTCACACTGATCGTAACCTTTTCCGGGACTCATCCGATCAGCTTTTCGGTACTCGCACGGATTGCTGCCGATCCCGATACTAGCCCGGATTCTACCATTTTTCGGTATTCACACTGATTGTAACCTTTTCCGGGACTCTTCCGGTCAGTTTTTCGGTACTCGCACGGATTGCTGTCGATCCCGATACGGGCCCGGATTCTACCATTTTTCGGTATTCACACTGATTGTAACCTTTTCCGGGACTCATCCGATCAGCTTTTCGGTACTCGCACGGATTGCTGCCGATCCCGATACTGGCCCGGATTCTACAATTTTTCGGTATTCACACTGATCGTAACCTTTTCCGGGACTCATCCGATCAGCTTTTCGGTACTCGCACGGATTCCAGCCGATCCCCATACCGGCCCGGATTCTACAATTTTTCGGTATTCACACTGATCGTAACCTTTTCCGGGACTCATCCGATCAGCTTTTCGGTACTCGCACGGATTCCAGCCGATCCCCATACCGGCCCGGATTCTACAATTTTTCGGTATTCACACTGATCGTAACCTTTTCCGGGACTCATCCGATCAGCTTTTCGGTACTCGCACGGATTCCAGCCGATCCCCATACCGGCCCGGATTCTACAATTTTTCGGTTCTCACACTGATTGAAACCTTTTCCGGGACTCATCCGATCAGCTTTTCGGTACTCGCACGGATTGCTGCCGATCCCGATACTAGCCCGGATTCTACCATTTTTCGGTATTCACACTGATTGTAACCTTTTCCGGGACTCTTCCGGTCAGTTTTTCGGTACTCGCACGGATTGCTGTCGATCCCGATACGGGCCCGGATTCTACCATTTTTAGGTATTCACACTGATTGTAACCTTTTCCGGGACTCATCCGATCAGCTTTTCGGTACTCGCACGGATTGCTGCCGATCCCGATACTGGCCCGGATTCTACAATTTTTCGGTATTCACACTGATCGTAACCTTTTCCGGGACTCATCCGATCAGCTTTTCGGTACTCGCACGAATTCCAGCCGATCGTCATACCGGCCCGGATTCTACCATTTTTCGGTATTCACACTGATCGTAACCTTTTCCGGGACTCATCCGATCAGCTTTTCGGTACTCGCACGGATTCCAGCCGATCCCCATACCGGCTCGGATTCTACAATTTTTCGGTATTCACACTGATCGTAACCTTTTCCGGGACTCATCCGATCAGCTTTTCGGTACTCGGACGGATTGCTGCCGATCCCGATACTAGCCCGGATTCTACCATTTTTCGGTATTCACACTGATTGTAACCTTTTCCGGGACTCTTCCGGTCAGTTTTTCGGTACTCGCACGGATTGCTGTCGATCCCGATACGGGCCCGGATTCTACCATTTTTCGGTATTCACACTGATTGTAACCTTTTCCGGGACTCATCCGATCAGCTTTTCGGTACTCGCACGGATTGCTGCCGATCCCGATACTGGCCCGGATTCTACAATTTTTCGGTATTCACACTGATCGTAACCTTTTCCGGGACTCATCCGATCAGCTTTTCGGTACTCGCACGAATTCCAGCCGATCCCCATACCGGCCCGGATTCTACCATTTTTCGGTATTCACACTGATCGTAACCTTTTCCGGGACTCATCCGATCAGCTTTTCGGTACTCGCACGGATTCCAGCCGATCCCCATACCGGCTCGGATTCTACAATTTTTCGGTATTCACACTGATCGTAACCTTTTCCGGGACTCATCCGATCAGCTTTTCGGTACTCGCACGGATTGCTGCCGATCCCGATACTAGCCCGGATTCTACCATTTTTCGGTATTCACACTGATTGTAACCTTTTCCGGGACTCATCCGATCAGCTTTTCGGTACTCGCATGGATTCCAGCCGATCCCCATACCGGCCCGGATTCTACCATTTTTCGGTACTCACACTGATTGAAACCTTTTCCGGGACTCATCCGATCAGCTTTTCGGTACTCGCACGGATTCCAGCCGATCCCCATACCGGCCCGGATTCTACAATTTTTCGGTATTCACACTGATCGTAACCTTTTCCGGGACTCATCCGATCAGCTTTTCGGTACTCGCACGGATTCCATCCGATCCCCATACCGGCCCGGATTCTACAATTTTTCGGTATTCACACTGATCGTAACCTTTTCCGGGACTCATCCGATCAGCTTTTCGGTACTCGCATGGATTCCAGCCGATCCCCATACCGGCCCGGATTCTACCATTTTTCGGTACTCACACTGATTGAAACCTTTTCCGGGACTCATCCGATCAGCTTTTCGCTACTCGCACGGATTGCTGCCGATCCCGATACTGGCCCGGATTCTACCATTTTTCGGTATTCACACTGATTGTAACCTTTTCCGGGACTCATCCGATCAATTTTTCGGTACTCGCACGGATTCCAGCCGATCCCCATGCCGGCCCGGATTCTACAATTTTTCGGTATTCACACTGATCGTAACCTTTTCCGGGACTCATCCGATCAGCTTTTCGGTACTCGCACGAATTCCAGCCGATCCCCATACCGGCCCGGATTCTACCGTTTTTCGGTATTCACACTGATCGTAACCTTTTCCGGGACTCATCCGATCAGCTTTTCGGTACTCGCACGGATTCCAGCAGATCCCCATACCGGCCCGGATTCAACAATTTTTCGGTATTCACACTGATCGTAACCTTTTCCGGGACTCATCCGATCAGCTTTTCGGTACTCGCATGGATTCCAGCCGATCCCCATACCGGCCCGGATTCTACCGTTTTTCGGTATTCACACTGATCGTAACCTTTTCCGGGACTCATCCGATCAGCTTTTCGGTACTCGCACGGATTCCAGCCGATCCCCATACCGGCCCGGATTCTACAATTTTTCGGTATTCACACTGATCGTAACCTTTTCCGGGACTCATCCGATCAGCTTTTCGGTACTCGCACGGATTGCTGCCGATCCCGATACTGGCCCGGATTCTACCATTTTTCGGTATTCACACTGATTGTAACCTTTTCCGGGACTCATCCGATCAATTTTTCGGTACTCGCACGGATTCCAGCCGATCCCCATACCGGCCCGGATTCTACAATTTTTCGGTATTCACACTGATCGTAACCTTTTCCGGGACTCATCCGATCAGCTTTTCGGTACTCGCACGGATTCTAGCCGATCCCCATACCGGCCCGGATTCTACCTTTTTTCGGTATTCACACTGATCGTAACCTTTTCCGGGACTCATCCGATCAGCTTTTCGGTACTCGCACGGATTCCAGCCGATCCCCATACCGGCCCAGATTCTACAATTTTTCGGTATTCACACTGATCGTAACCTTTTCCGGGACTCATCCGATCAGCTTTTCGGTACTCGCACGGATTCCAGCCGATCCCCATACCGGCCCGGATTCTACAATTTTTCGGTATTCACACTGATCGTAACCTTTTCCAGGACTCATCCGATCAGCTTTTCGGTACTCGCACGGATTCCAGCCGATCCCCATACCGGCCCGGATTCTACAATTTTTCGGTATTCACACTGATCGTAACCTTTTCCGGGACTCATCCGATCAGCTTTTCGGTACTCGCATGGATTCCAGCCGATCCCCATACCGGCCCGGATTCTACAATTTTTCGGTATTCACACTGATCGTAACCTTTTCCGGGACTCATCCGATCAGCTTTTCGGTACTCGCATGGATTCCAGCCGATCCCCATACCGGCCCGGATTCTACAATTTTTCGGTACTCACACTGATTGAAACCTTTTCCGGGACTCATCCGATCAGCTTTTCGGTACTCGCACGGATTGCTGCCGATCCCGATACTAGCCCGGATTCTACCATTTTTCGGTATTCACACTGATTGTAACCTTTTCCGGGACTCTTCCGATCAGTTTTTCGGTACTCGCACGGATTGCTGTCGATCCCGATACGGGCCCGGATTCTACCATTTTTCGGTATTCACACTGATTGTAACCTTTTCCGGGACTCATCCGATCAATTTTTCGGTACTCGCACGGATTCCAGCCGATCCCCATGCCGGCCCGGATTCTACAATTTTTCGGTATTCACACTGATCGTAACCTTTTCCGGGACTCATCCGATCAGCTTTTCGGTACTCGCACGAATTCCAGCCGATCCCCATACCGGCCCGGATTCTACCGTTTTTCGGTATTCACACTGATCGTAACCTTTTCCGGGACTCATCCGATCAGCTTTTCGGTACTCGCACGCATTCCAGCCGATCCCCATACCGGCCCGGATTCTACCATTTTTCGGTATTCACACTGATCGTAACCTTTTCCGGGACTCATCCGATCAGCTTTTCGGTACTCGCACGGATTCCAGCCGATCCCCATACCGGCCCGGATTCTACAATTTTTCGGTATTCACACTGATCGTAACCTTTTCCGGGACTCATCCGATCAGCTTTTCGGTACTCGCATGGATTCCAGCCGATCCCCATACCGGCCCGGATTCTACAATTTTTCGGTACTCACACTGATTGAAACCTTTTCCGGGACTCATCCGATCAGCTTTTCGGTACTCGCACGGATTGCTGCCGATCCCGATACTGGCCCGGATTCTACCATTTTTCGGTATTCACACTAATTGTAACCTTTTCCGGGACTCTTCCGATCAGTTTTTCGGTACTCGCACGGATTGCTGTCGATCCCGATACGGGCCCGGATTCTACCATTTTTCGGTATTCACACTGATTGTAACCTTTTCCGGGACTCATCCGATCAATTTTTCGGTACTCGCACGGATTCCAGCCGATCCCCATGCCGGCCCGGATTCTACAATTTTTCGGTATTCACACTGATCGTAACCTTTTCCGGGACTCATCCGATCAGCTTTTCGGTACTCGCACGAATTCCAGCCGATCCCCATACCGGCCCGGATTCTACCGTTTTTCGGTATTCACACTGATCGTAACCTTTTCCGGGACTCATCCGATCAGCTTTTCGGTACTCGCACGGATTCCAGCAGATCCCCATACCGGCCCGGATTCTACAATTTTTCGGTATTCACACTGATCGTAACCTTTTCCGGGACTCATCCGATCAGCTTTTCGGTACTCGCACGAATTCCAGCTGATCCCCATACCGGCCCGGATTCTACCGTTTTTCGGTATTCACACTGATCGTAACCTTTTCCGGGACTCATCCGATCAGCTTTTCGGTACTCGCACGGATTCCAGCCGATCCCCATACCGGCCCGGATTCTACAATTTTTCGGTATTCACACTGATCGTAACCTTTTCCAGGACTCATCCGATCAGCTTTTCGGTACTCGCATGGATTCCAGCCGATCCCCATACCGGCCCGGATTCTACAATTTTTCGGTACTCACACTGATTGAAACCTTTTCCGGGACTCATCCGATCAGCTTTTCGGTACTCGCACGGATTGCTGCCGATCCCGATACTAGCCCGGATTCTACCATTTTTCGGTATTCACACTGATTGTAACCTTTTCCGGGACTCTTCCGATCAGTTTTTCGGTACTCGCACGGATTGCTGTCGATCCCGATACGGGCCCGGATTCTACCATTTTTCGGTATTCACACTGATTGTAACCTTTTCCGGGACTCATCCGATCAATTTTTCGGTACTCGCACGGATTCCAGCCGATCCCCATGCCGGCCCGGATTCTACAATTTTTCGGTATTCACACTGATCGTAACCTTTTCCGGGACTCATCCGATCAGCTTTTCGGTACTCGCACGAATTCCAGCCGATCCCCATACCGGCCCGGATTCTACCGTTTTTCGGTATTCACACTGATCGTAACCTTTTCCGGGACTCATCCGATCAGCTTTTCGGTACTCGCACGCATTCCAGCCGATCCCCATACCGGCCCGGATTCTACCATTTTTCGGTATTCACACTGATCGTAACCTTTTCCGGGACTCATCCGATCAGCTTTTCGGTACTCGCACGGATTCCAGCCGATCCCCATACCGGCCCGGATTCTACAATTTTTCGGTATTCACACTGATCGTAACCTTTTCCGGGACTCATCCGATCAGCTTTTCGGTACTCGCATGGATTCCAGCCGATCCCCATACCGGCCCGGATTCTACAATTTTTCGGTACTCACACTGATTGAAACCTTTTCCGGGACTCATCCGATCAGCTTTTCGGTACTCGCACGGATTGCTGCCGATCCCGATACTAGCCCGGATTCTACCATTTTTCGGTATTCACACTAATTGTAACCTTTTCCGGGACTCTTCCGATCAGTTTTTCGGTACTCGCACGGATTGCTGTCGATCCCGATACGGGCCCGGATTCTACCATTTTTCGGTATTCACACTGATTGTAACCTTTTCCGGGACTCATCCGATCAATTTTTCGGTACTCGCACGGATTCCAGCCGATCCCCATGCCGGCCCGGATTCTACAATTTTTCGGTATTCACACTGATCGTAACCTTTTCCGGGACTCATCCGATCAGCTTTTCGGTACTCGCACGAATTCCAGCCGATCCCCATACCGGCCCGGATTCTACCGTTTTTCGGTATTCACACTGATCGTAACCTTTTCCGGGACTCATCCGATCAGCTTTTCGGTACTCGCACGCATTCCAGCCGATCCCCATACCGGCCCGGATTCTACCATTTTTCGGTATTCACACTGATCGTAACCTTTTCCGGGACTCATCCGATCAGCTTTTCGGTACTCGCACGGATTCCAGCCGATCCCCATACCGGCCCGGATTCTACAATTTTTCGGTATTCACACTGATCGTAACCTTTTCCGGGACTCATCCGATCAGCTTTTCGGTACTCGCATGGATTCCAGCCGATCCCCATACCGGCCCGGATTCTACAATTTTTCGGTACTCACACTGATTGAAACCTTTTCCGGGACTCATCCGATCAGCTTTTCGGTACTCGCACGGATTGCTGCCGATCCCGATACTAGCCCGGATTCTACCATTTTTCGGTATTCACACTAATTGTAACCTTTTCCGGGACTCTTCCGATCAGTTTTTCGGTACTCGCACGGATTGCTGTCGATCCCGATACGGGCCCGGATTCTACCATTTTTCGGTATTCACACTGATTGTAACCTTTTCCGGGACTCATCCGATCAATTTTTCGGTACTCGCACGGATTCCAGCCGATCCCCATGCCGGCCCGGATTCTACAATTTTTCGGTATTCACACTGATCGTAACCTTTTCCGGGACTCATCCGATCAGCTTTTCGGTACTCGCACGAATTCCAGCCGATCCCCATACCGGCCCGGATTCTATCGTTTCTCGGTATTCACACTGATCGTAACCTTTTCCGGGACTCATCCGATCAGCTTTTCGGTACTCGCACGGATTCCAGCAGATCCCCATACCGGCCCGGATTCTACAATTTTTCGGTATTCACACTGATCGTAACCTTTTCCGGGACTCATCCGATCAGCTTTTCGGTACTCGCATGGATTCCAGCCGATCCCCATACCGGCCCGGATTCTACCGTTTTTCGGTATTCACACTGATCGTAACCTTTTCCGGGACTCATCCGATCAGCTTTTCGGTACTCGCACGGATTCCAGCCGATCCCCATACCGGCCCGGATTCTACAATTTTTCGGTATTCACACTGATCGTAACCTTTTCCGGGACTCATCCGATCAGCTTTTCGGTACTCGCACGGATTGCTGCCGATCCCGATACTGGCCCGGATTCTACCATTTTTCGGTATTCACACTGATTGTAACCTTTTCCGGGACTCATCCGATCAATTTTTCGGTACTCGCACGGATTCCAGCCGATCCCCATACCGGCCCGGATTCTACAATTTTTCGGTATTCACACTGATCGTAACCTTTTCCGGGACTCATCCGATCAGCTTTTCGGTACTCGCACGGATTCTAGCCGATCCCCATACCGGCCCGGATTCTACCGTTTTTCGGTATTCACACTGATCGTAACCTTTTCCGGGACTCATCCGATCAGCTTTTCGGTACTCGCACGGATTCCAGCCGATCCCCATACCGGCCCAGATTCTACAATTTTTCAGTATTCACACTGATCGTAACCTTTTCCGGGACTCATCCGATCAGCTTTTCGGTATTCGCACGGATTCCAGCCGATCCCCATACCGGCCCGGATTCTACAATTTTTCGGTATTCACACTGATCGTAACCTTTTCCGGGACTCATCCGATCAGCTTTTCGGTACTCGCACGAATTCCAGCCGATCCCCATACCGGCCCGGATTCTACAATTTTTCGGTATTCACACTGATCGTAACCTTTTCCGGGACTCATCCGATCAGCTTTTCGGTACTCGCATGGATTCCAGCCGATCCCCATACCGGCCCGGATTCTACCATTTTTCGGTACTCACACTGATTGAAACCTTTTCCGGGACTCATCCGATCAGCTTTTCGGTACTCGCACGGATTGCTGCCGATCCCGATACTGGCCCGGATTCTACCATTTTTCGGTATTCACGCTGATTGTAACCTTTTCCGGGACTCATCCGATCAATTTTTCGGTACTCGCACGGATTCCAGCCGATCCCCATACCGGCCCGGATTCTACAATTTTTCGGTATTCACACTGATCGTAACCTTTTCCGGGACTCATCCGATCAGCTTTTCGGTACTCGCACGAATTCCAGCCGATCCCCATACCGGCCCGGATTCTACCGTTTTTCGGTATTCACACTGATCGTAACCTTTTCCGGGACTCATCCGATCAGCTTTTCGGTACTCGCACGCATTCCAGCCGATCCCCATACCGGCCCGGATTCTACCATTTTTCGGTATTCACACTGATCGTAACCTTTTCCGGGACTCATCCGATCAGCTTTTCGGTACTCGCACGGATTCCAGCCGATCCCCATACCGGCCCGGATTCTACAATTTTTCGGTATTCACACTGATCGTAACCTTTTCCGGGACTCATCCGATCAGCTTTTCGGTACTCGCATGGATTCCAGCCGATCCCCATACCGGCCCGGATTCTACAATTTTTCGGTACTCACACTGATTGAAACCTTTTCCGGGACTCATCCGATCAGCTTTTCGGTACTCGCACGGATTGCTGCCGATCCCGATACTAGCCCGGATTCTACCATTTTTCGGTATTCACACTGATTGTAACCTTTTCCGGGACTCTTCCGATCAGTTTTTCGGTACTCGCACGGATTGCTGTCGATCCCGATACGGGCCCGGATTCTACCATTTTTCGGTATTCACACTGATTGTAACCTTTTCCGGGACTCATCCGATCAATTTTTCGGTACTCGCACGGATTCCAGCCGATCCCCATGCCGGCCCGGATTCTACAATTTTTAGGTATTCACACTGATCGTAACCTTTTCCGGGACTCATCCGATCAGCTTTTCGGTACTCGCACGAATTCCAGCCGATCCCCATACCGGCCCGGATTCTACCGTTTTTCGGTATTCACACTGATCGTAACCTTTTCCGGGACTCATCCGATCAGCTTTTCGGTACTCGCACGCATTCCAGCCGATCCCCATACCGGCCCGGATTCTACCATTTTTCGGTATTCACACTGATCGTAACCTTTTCCGGGACTCATCCGATCAGCTTTTCGGTACTCGCACGGATTCCAGCCGATCCCCATACCGGCCCGGATTCTACAATTTTTCGGTATTCACACTGATCGTAACCTTTTCCGGGACTCATCCGATCAGCTTTTCGGTACTCGCATGGATTCCAGCCGATCCCCATACCGGCCCGGATTCTACAATTTTTCGGTACTCACACTGATTGAAACCTTTTCCGGGACTCATCCGATCAGCTTTTCGGTACTCGCACGGATTGCTGCCGATCCCGATACTAGCCCGGATTCTACCATTTTTCGGTATTCACACTAATTGTAACCTTTTCCGGGACTCTTCCGATCAGTTTTTCGGTACTCGCACGGATTGCTGTCGATCCCGATACGGGCCCGGATTCTACCATTTTTCGGTATTCACACTGATTGTAACCTTTTCCGGGACTCATCCGATCAATTTTTCGGTACTCGCACGGATTCCAGCCGATCCCCATGCCGGCCCGGATTCTACAATTTTTCGGTATTCACACTGATCGTAACCTTTTCCGGGACTCATCCGATCAGCTTTTCGGTACTCGCACGAATTCCAGCCGATCCCCATACCGGCCCGGATTCTACCGTTTTTCGGTATTCACACTGATCGTAACCTTTTCCGGGACTCATCCGATCAGCTTTTCGGTACTCGCACGCATTCCAGCCGATCCCCATACCGGCCCGGATTCTACCATTTTTCGGTATTCACACTGATCGTAACCTTTTCCGGGACTCATCCGATCAGCTTTTCGGTACTCGCACGGATTCCAGCCGATCCCCATACCGGCCCGGATTCTACAATTTTTCGGTATTCACACTGATCGTAACCTTTTCCGGGACTCATCCGATCAGCTTTTCGGTACTCGCACGCATTCCAGCCGATCCCCATACCGGCCCGGATTCTACCATTTTTCGGTATTCACACTGATCGTAACCTTTTCCGGGACTCATCCGATCAGCTTTTCGGTACTCGCACGGATTGCTGCCGATCCCGATACTGGCCCGGATTCTACCATTTTTCGGTATTCACACTGATTGTAACCTTTTCCGGGACTCATCCGATCAATTTTTCGGTACTCGCACGGATTCCAGCCGATCCCCATACCGGCCCGGATTCTACAATTTTTCGGTATTCACACTGATCGTAACCTTTTCCGGGACTCATCCGATCAGCTTTTCGGTACTCGCACGAATTCCAGCCGATCCCCATACCGGCCCGGATTCTACCGTTTTTCGGTATTCACACTGATCGTAACCTTTTCCGGGACTCATCCGATCAGCTTTTCGGTACTCGCACGCATTCCAGCCGATCCCCATACCGGCCCGGATTCTACCATTTTTCGGTATTCACACTGATCGTAACCTTTTCCGGGACTCATCCGATCAGCTTTTCGGTACTCGCACGGATTCCAGCCGATCCCCATACCGGCCCGGATTCTACAATTTTTCGGTATTCACACTGATCGTAACCTTTTCCGGGACTCATCCGATCAGCTTTTCGGTACTCGCATGGATTCCAGCCGATCCCCATACCGGCCCGGATTCTACAATTTTTCGGTACTCACACTGATTGAAACCTTTTCCGGGACTCATCCGATCAGCTTTTCGGTACTCGCACGGATTGCTGCCGATCCCGATACTAGCCCGGATTCTACCTTTTTTCGGTATTCACACTGATTGTAACCTTTTCCGGGACTCTTCCGATCAGTTTTTCGGTACTCGCACGGATTGCTGTCGATCCCGATACGGGCCCGGATTCTACCATTTTTCGGTATTCACACTGATTGTAACCTTTTCCGGGACTCATCCGATCAATTTTTCGGTACTCGCACGGATTCCAGCCGATCCCCATGCCGGCCCGGATTCTACAATTTTTAGGTATTCACACTGATCGTAACCTTTTCCGGGACTCATCCGATCAGCTTTTCGGTACTCGCACGAATTCCAGCCGATCCCCATACCGGCCCGGATTCTACCGTTTTTCGGTATTCACACTGATCGTAACCTTTTCCGGGACTCATCCGATCAGCTTTTCGGTACTCGCACGCATTCCAGCCGATCCCCATACCGGCCCGGATTCTACCATTTTTCGGTATTCACACTGATCGTAACCTTTTCCGGGACTCATCCGATCAGCTTTTCGGTACTCGCACGGATTCCAGCCGATCCCCATACCGGCCCGGATTCTACAATTTTTCGGTATTCACACTGATCGTAACCTTTTCCGGGACTCATCCGATCAGCTTTTCGGTACTCGCATGGATTCCAGCCGATCCCCATACCGGCCCGGATTCTACAATTTTTCGGTACTCACACTGATTGAAACCTTTTCCGGGACTCATCCGATCAGCTTTTCGGTACTCGCACGGATTGCTGCCGATCCCGATACTAGCCCGGATTCTACCATTTTTCGGTATTCACACTAATTGTAACCTTTTCCGGGACTCTTCCGATCAGTTTTTCGGTACTCGCACGGATTGCTGTCGATCCCGATACGGGCCCGGATTCTACCATTTTTCGGTATTCACACTGATTGTAACCTTTTCCGGGACTCATCCGATCAATTTTTCGGTACTCGCACGGATTCCAGCCGATCCCCATGCCGGCCCGGATTCTACAATTTTTCGGTATTCACACTGATCGTAACCTTTTCCGGGACTCATCCGATCAGCTTTTCGGTACTCGCACGAATTCCAGCCGATCCCCATACCGGCCCGGATTCTACCGTTTTTCGGTATTCACACTGATCGTAACCTTTTCCGGGACTCATCCGATCAGCTTTTCGGTACTCGCACGCATTCCAGCCGATCCCCATACCGGCCCGGATTCTACCATTTTTCGGTATTCACACTGATCGTAACCTTTTCCGGGACTCATCCGATCAGCTTTTCGGTACTCGCACGGATTCCAGCCGATCCCCATACCGGCCCGGATTCTACAATTTTTCGGTATTCACACTGATCGTAACCTTTTCCGGGACTCATCCGATCAGCTTTTCGGTACTCGCACGCATTCCAGCCGATCCCCATACCGGCCCGGATTCTACCATTTTTCGGTATTCACACTGATCGTAACCTTTTCCGGGACTCATCCGATCAGCTTTTCGGTACTCGCACGGATTGCTGCCGATCCCGATACTGGCCCGGATTCTACCATTTTTCGGTATTCACACTGATTGTAACCTTTTCCGGGACTCATCCGATCAATTTTTCGGTACTCGCACGGATTCCAGCCGATCCCCATACCGGCCCGGATTCTACAATTTTTCGGTATTCACACTGATCGTAACCTTTTCCGGGACTCATCCGATCAGCTTTTCGGTACTCGCACGAATTCCAGCCGATCCCCATACCGGCCCGGATTCTACCGTTTTTCGGTATTCACACTGATCGTAACCTTTTCCGGGACTCATCCGATCAGCTTTTCGGTACTCGCACGCATTCCAGCCGATCCCCATACCGGCCCGGATTCTACCATTTTTCGGTATTCACACTGATCGTAACCTTTTCCGGGACTCATCCGATCAGCTTTTCGGTACTCGCACGGATTCCAGCCGATCCCCATACCGGCCCGGATTCTACAATTTTTCGGTATTCACACTGATCGTAACCTTTTCCGGGACTCATCCGATCAGCTTTTCGGTACTCGCATGGATTCCAGCCGATCCCCATACCGGCCCGGATTCTACAATTTTTCGGTACTCACACTGATTGAAACCTTTTCCGGGACTCATCCGATCAGCTTTTCGGTACTCGCACGGATTGCTGCCGATCCCGATACTAGCCCGGATTCTACCTTTTTTCGGTATTCACACTGATTGTAACCTTTTCCGGGACTCTTCCGATCAGTTTTTCGGTACTCGCACGGATTGCTGTCGATCCCGATACGGGCCCGGATTCTACCATTTTTCGGTATTCACACTGATTGTAACCTTTTCCGGGACTCATCCGATCAATTTTTCGGTACTCGCACGGATTCCAGCCGATCCCCATGCCGGCCCGGATTCTACAATTTTTAGGTATTCACACTGATCGTAACCTTTTCCGGGACTCATCCGATCAGCTTTTCGGTACTCGCACGAATTCCAGCCGATCCCCATACCGGCCCGGATTCTACCGTTTTTCGGTATTCACACTGATCGTAACCTTTTCCGGGACTCATCCGATCAGCTTTTCGGTACTCGCACGCATTCCAGCCGATCCCCATACCGGCCCGGATTCTACCATTTTTCGGTATTCACACTGATCGTAACCTTTTCCGGGACTCATCCGATCAGCTTTTCGGTACTCGCACGGATTCCAGCCGATCCCCATACCGGCCCGGATTCTACAATTTTTCGGTATTCACACTGATCGTAACCTTTTCCGGGACTCATCCGATCAGCTTTTCGGTACTCGCATGGATTCCAGCCGATCCCCATACCGGCCCGGATTCTACAATTTTTCGGTACTCACACTGATTGAAACCTTTTCCGGGACTCATCCGATCAGCTTTTCGGTACTCGCACGGATTGCTGCCGATCCCGATACTAGCCCGGATTCTACCATTTTTCGGTATTCACACTAATTGTAACCTTTTCCGGGACTCTTCCGATCAGTTTTTCGGTACTCGCACGGATTGCTGTCGATCCCGATACGGGCCCGGATTCTACCATTTTTCGGTATTCACACTGATTGTAACCTTTTCCGGGACTCATCCGATCAATTTTTCGGTACTCGCACGGATTCCAGCCGATCCCCATGCCGGCCCGGATTCTACAATTTTTCGGTATTCACACTGATCGTAACCTTTTCCGGGACTCATCCGATCAGCTTTTCGGTACTCGCACGAATTCCAGCCGATCCCCATACCGGCCCGGATTCTACCGTTTTTCGGTATTCACACTGATCGTAACCTTTTCCGGGACTCATCCGATCAGCTTTTCGGTACTCGCACGCATTCCAGCCGATCCCCATACCGGCCCGGATTCTACCATTTTTCGGTATTCACACTGATCGTAACCTTTTCCGGGACTCATCCGATCAGCTTTTCGGTACTCGCACGGATTCCAGCCGATCCCCATGCCGGCCCGGATTCTACAATTTTTCGGTATTCACACTGATCGTAACCTTTTCCGGGACTCATCCGATCAGCTTTTCGGTACTCGCATGGATTCCAGCCGATCCCCATACCGGCCCGGATTCTACAATTTTTCGGTACTCACACTGATTGAAACCTTTTCCGGGACTCATCCGATCAGCTTTTCGGTACTCGCACGGATTGCTGCCGATCCCGATACTAGCCCGGATTCTACCATTTTTCGGTATTCACACTGATTGTAACCTTTTCCGGGACTCTTCCGATCAGTTTTTCGGTACTCGCACGGATTGCTGTCGATCCCGATACGGGCCCGGATTCTACCATTTTTCGGTATTCACACTGATTGTAACCTTTTCCGGGACTCATCCGATCAATTTTTCGGTACTCGCACGGATTCCAGCCGATCCCCATGCCGGCCCGGATTCTACAATTTTTCGGTATTCACACTGATCGTAACCTTTTCCGGGACTCATCCGATCAGCTTTTCGGTACTCGCACGAATTCCAGCCGATCCCCATACCGGCCCGGATTCTACCGTTTTTCGGTATTCACACTGATCGTAACCTTTTCCGGGACTCATCCGATCAGCTTTTCGGTACTCGCACGGATTCCAGCAGATCCCCATACCGGCCCGGATTCTACAATTTTTCGGTATTCACACTGATCGTAACCTTTTCCGGGACTCATCCGATCAGCTTTTCGGTACTCGCACGAATTCCAGCCGATCCCCATACCGGCCCGGATTCTACCGTTTTTTCGGTATTCACACTGATCGTAACCTTTTCCGGGACTCATCCGATCAGCTTTTCGGTACTCGCACGGATTCCAGCCGATCCCCATACCGGCCCGGATTCTACAATTTTTCGGTATTCACACTGATCGTAACCTTTTCCGGGACTCATCCGATCAGCTTTTCGGTACTCGCATGGATTCCAGCCGATCCCCATACCGGCCCGGATTCTACAATTTTTCGGTACTCACACTGATTGAAACCTTTTCCGGGACTCATCCGATCAGCTTTTCGGTACTCGCACGGATTGCTGCCGATCCCGATACTAGCCCGGATTCTACCATTTTTCGGTATTCACACTGATTGTAACCTTTTCCGGGACTCTTCCGATCAGTTTTTCGGTACTCGCACGGATTGCTGTCGATCCCGATACGGGCCCGGATTCTACCATTTTTCGGTATTCACACTGATTGTAACCTTTTCCGGGACTCATCCGATCAATTTTTCGGTACTCGCACGGATTCCAGCCGATCCCCATGCCGGCCCGGATTCTACAATTTTTCGGTATTCACACTGATCGTAACCTTTTCCGGGACTCATCCGATCAGCTTTTCGGTACTCGCACGAATTCCAGCCGATCCCCATACCGGCCCGGATTCTACCGTTTTTCGGTATTCACACTGATCGTAACCTTTTCCGGGACTCATCCGATCAGCTTTTCGGTACTCGCACGCATTCCAGCCGATCCCCATACCGGCCCGGATTCTACCATTTTTCGGTATTCACACTGATCGTAACCTTTTCCGGGACTCATCCGATCAGCTTTTCGGTACTCGCACGGATTCCAGCCGATCCCCATACCGGCCCGGATTCTACAATTTTTCGGTATTCACACTGATCGTAACCTTTTCCGGGACTCATCCGATCAGCTTTTCGGTACTCGCATGGATTCCAGCCGATCCCCATACCGGCCCGGATTCTACAATTTTTCGGTACTCACACTGATTGAAACCTTTTCCGGGACTCATCCGATCAGCTTTTCGGTACTCGCACGGATTGCTGCCGATCCCGATACTAGCCCGGATTCTACCATTTTTCGGTATTCACACTGATTGTAACCTTTTCCGGGACTCTTCCGATCAGTTTTTCGGTACTCGCACGGATTGCTGTCGATCCCGATACGGGCCCGGATTCTACCATTTTTCGGTATTCACACTGATTGTAACCTTTTCCGGGACTCATCCGATCAATTTTTCGGTACTCGCACGGATTCCAGCCGATCCCCATGCCGGCCCGGATTCTACAATTTTTCGGTATTCACACTGATCGTAACCTTTTCCGGGACTCATCCGATCAGCTTTTCGGTACTCGCACGAATTCCAGCCGATCCCCATACCGGCCCGGATTCTACCGTTTTTCGGTATTCACACTGATCGTAACCTTTTCCGGGACTCATCCGATCAGCTTTTCGGTACTCGCACGCATTCCAGCCGATCCCCATACCGGCCCGGATTCTACCATTTTTCGGTATTCACACTGATCGTAACCTTTTCCGGGACTCATCCGATCAGCTTTTCGGTACTCGCACGGATTCCAGCCGATCCCCATACCGGCCCGGATTCTACAATTTTTCGGTATTCACACTGATCGTAACCTTTTCCGGGACTCATCCGATCAGCTTTTCGGTACTCGCATGGATTCCAGCCGATCCCCATACCGGCCCGGATTCTACAATTTTTCGGTACTCACACTGATTGAAACCTTTTCCGGGACTCATCCGATCAGCTTTTCGGTACTCGCACGGATTGCTGCCGATCCCGATACTAGCCCGGATTCTACCATTTTTCGGTATTCACACTAATTGTAACCTTTTCCGGGACTCTTCCGATCAGTTTTTCGGTACTCGCACGGATTGCTGTCGATCCCGATACGGGCCCGGATTCTACCATTTTTCGGTATTCACACTGATTGTAACCTTTTCCGGGACTCATCCGATCAATTTTTCGGTACTCGCACGGATTCCAGCCGATCCCCATGCCGGCCCGGATTCTACAATTTTTCGGTATTCACACTGATCGTAACCTTTTCCGGGACTCATCCGATCAGCTTTTCGGTACTCGCACGAATTCCAGCCGATCCCCATACCGGCCCGGATTCTACCGTTTCTCGGTATTCACACTGATCGTAACCTTTTCCGGGACTCATCCGATCAGCTTTTCGGTACTCGCACGGATTCCAACAGATCCCCATACCGGCCCGGATTCTACAATTTTTCGGTATTCACACTGATCGTAACCTTTTCCGGGACTCATCCGATCAGCTTTTCGGTACTCGCATGGATTCCAGCCGATCCCCATACCGGCCCGGATTCTACCGTTTTTCGGTATTCACACTGATCGTAACCTTTTCCGGGACTCATCCGATCAGCTTTTCGGTACTCGCACGGATTCCAGCCGATCCCCATACCGGCCCGGATTCTACAATTTTTCGGTATTCACACTGATCGTAACCTTTTCCGGGACTCATCCGATCAGCTTTTCGGTACTCGCACGGATTGCTGCCGATCCCGATACTGGCCCGGATTCTACCATTTTTCGGTATTCACACTGATTGTAACCTTTTCCGGGACTCATCCGATCAATTTTTCGGTACTCGCACGGATTCCAGCCGATCCCCATACCGGCCCGGATTCTACAATTTTTCGGTATTCACACTGATCGTAACCTTTTCCGGGACTCATCCGATCAGCTTTTCAGTACTCGCACGGATTCTAGCCGATCCCCATACCGGCCCGGATTCTACCG
The DNA here is from genome assembly GCA_946000675.1 of Vitis riparia x Vitis rupestris. Taxonomy (NCBI): domain Eukaryota; kingdom Viridiplantae; phylum Streptophyta; class Magnoliopsida; order Vitales; family Vitaceae; genus Vitis; species Vitis riparia x Vitis rupestris. The sequence goes on from OX253983.1 coordinate 16,082,351, forward strand.
TTTTTCGGTATTCACACTGATCGTAACCTTTTCCGGGACTCATCCGATCAGCTTTTCGGTACTCGCACGGATTCTAGCCGATCCCCATACCGGCCCAGATTCTACAATTTTTCAGTATTCACACTGATCGTAACCTTTTCCGGGACTCATCCGATCAGCTTTTCGGTATTCGCACGGATTCCAGCCGATCCCCATACCGGCCCGGATTCTACAATTTTTCGGTATTCACACTGATCGTAACCTTTTCCGGGACTCATCCGATCAGCTTTTCGGTACTCGCACGAATTCCAGCCGATCCCCATACCGGCCCGGATTCTACAATTTTTCGGTATTCACACTGATCGTAACCTTTTCCGGGACTCATCCGATCAGCTTTTCGGTACTCGCATGGATTCCAGCCGATCCCCATACCGGCCCGGATTCTACCATTTTTCGGTACTCACACTGATTGAAACCTTTTCCGGGACTCATCCGATCAGCTTTTCGGTACTCGCACGGATTGCTGCCGATCCCGATACTGGCCCGGATTCTACCATTTTTCGGTATTCACACTGATTGTAACCTTTTCCGGGACTCATCCGATCAATTTTTCGGTACTCGCACGGATTCCAGCCGATCCCCATACCGGCCCGGATTCTACAATTTTTCGGTATTCACACTGATCGTAACCTTTTCCGGGACTCATCCGATCAGCTTTTCGGTACTCGCACGAATTCCAGCCGATCCCCATACCGGCCCGGATTCTACCGTTTTTCGGTATTCACACTGATCGTAACCTTTTCCGGGACTCATCCGATCAGCTTTTCGGTACTCGCACGCATTCCAGCCGATCCCCATACCGGCCCGGATTCTACCATTTTTCGGTATTCACACTGATCGTAACCTTTTCCGGGACTCATCCGATCAGCTTTTCGGTACTCGCACGGATTCCAGCCGATCCCCATACCGGCCCGGATTCTACAATTTTTCGGTATTCACACTGATCGTAACCTTTTCCGGGACTCATCCGATCAGCTTTTCGGTACTCGCATGGATTCCAGCCGATCCCCATACCGGCCCGGATTCTACAATTTTTCGGTACTCACACTGATTGAAACCTTTTCCGGGACTCATCCGATCAGCTTTTCGGTACTCGCACGGATTGCTGCCGATCCCGATACTAGCCCGGATTCTACCATTTTTCGGTATTCACACTGATTGTAACCTTTTCCGGGACTCTTCCGATCAGTTTTTCGGTACTCGCACGGATTGCTGTCGATCCCGATACGGGCCCGGATTCTACCATTTTTCGGTATTCACACTGATTGTAACCTTTTCCGGGACTCATCCGATCAATTTTTCGGTACTCGCACGGATTCCAGCCGATCCCCATGCCGGCCCGGATGCTACAATTTTTCGGTATTCACACTGATCGTAACCTTTTCCGGGACTCATCCGATCAGCTTTTCGGTACTCGCACGAATTCCAGCCGATCCCCATACCGGCCCGGATTCTACCGTTTTTCGGTATTCACACTGATCGTAACCTTTTCCGGGACTCATCCGATCAGCTTTTCGGTACTCGCACGCATTCCAGCCGATCCCCATACCGGCCCGGATTCTACAATTTTTCGGTATTCACACTGATCGTAACCTTTTCCGGGACTCATCCGATCAGCTTTTCGGTACTCGCACGGATTCCAGCCGATCCCCATACCGGCCCGGATTCTACAATTTTTCGGTATTCACACTGATCGTAACCTTTTCCGGGACTCATCCGATCAGCTTTTCGGTACTCGCACGGATTCCAGCCGATCCCCATACCGGCCCGGATTCTACAATTTTTCGGTATTCACACTGATCGTAACCTTTTCCGGGACTCATCCGATCAGCTTTTCGGTACTCGCACGGATTCCAGCCGATCCCCATACCGGCCCGGATTCTACAATTTTTCGGTATTCACACTGATCGTAACCTTTTCCGGGACTCATCCGATCAGCTTTTCGGTACTCCCATGGATTCCAGCCGATCCCCATACCGGCCCGGATTCTACCATTTTTCGGTACTCACACTTATTGAAACCTTTTCCGGGACTCATCCGATCAGCTTTTCGGTACTCGCACGGATTGCTGCCGATCCCGATACTAGCCCGGATTCTACCATTTTTCGGTATTCACACTGATTGTAACCTTTTCCGGGACTCTTCCGATCAGTTTTTCGGTACTCGCATGGATTGCTGTCGATCCCGATACGGGCCCGGATTCTACCATTTTTCGGTATTCACACTGATTGTAACCTTTTCCGGGACTCATCCGATCAGCTTTTCGGTACTCGCACGGATTGCTGCCGATCCCGATACTGGCCCGGATTCTACCATTTTTCGGTATTCACACTGATTGTAACCTTTTCCGGGACTCATCCGATCAATTTTTCGGTACTCGCACGGATTCCAGCCGATCCCCATGCCGGCCCGGATTCTACAATTTTTCGGTATTCACACTGATCGTAACCTTTTCCGGGACTCATCCGATCAGCTTTTCGGTACTCGCACGAATTCCAGCCGATCCCCATACCGGCCCGGATTCTACTGTTTTTCGGTATTCACACTGATCGTAACCTTTTCCGGGACTCATCCGATCAGCTTTTCGGTACTCGCACGAATTCCAGCCGATCCCCATACCGGCCCGGATTCTACCGTTTTTCGGTATTCACACTGATCGTAACCTTTTCCGGGACTCATCCGATCAGCTTTTCGGTACTCGCACGCATTCCAGCCGATCCCCATACCGGCCCGGATTCTACCATTTTTCGGTATTCACACTGATCGTAACCTTTTCCGGGACTCATCCGATCAGCTTTTCGGTACTCGCACGGATTCCAGCCGATCCCCATACCGGCCCGGATTCTACAATTTTTCGGTATTCACACTGATCGTAACCTTTTCCGGGACTCATCCGATCAGCTTTTCGGTACTCGCATGGATTCCAGCCGATCCCCATACCGGCCCGGATTCTACAATTTTTCGGTACTCACACTGATTGAAACCTTTTCCGGGACTCATCCGATCAGCTTTTCGGTACTCGCACGGATTGCTGCCGATCCCGATACTAGCCCGGATTCTACCATTTTTCGGTATTCACACTAATTGTAACCTTTTCCGGGACTCTTCCGATCAGTTTTTCGGTACTCGCACGGATTGCTGTCGATCCCGATACGGGCCCGGATTCTACCATTTTTCGGTATTCACACTGATTGTAACCTTTTCCGGGACTCATCCGATCAATTTTTCGGTACTCGCACGGATTCCAGCCGATCCCCATGCCGGCCCGGATTCTACAATTTTTCGGTATTCACACTGATCGTAACCTTTTCCGGGACTCATCCGATCAGCTTTTCGGTACTCGCACGAATTCCAGCCGATCCCCATACCGGCCCGGATTCTACCGTTTCTCGGTATTCACACTGATCGTAACCTTTTCCGGGACTCATCCGATCAGCTTTTCGGTACTCGCACGGATTCCAGCCGATCCCCATACCGGCCCGGATTCTACCGTTTGTCGGTATTCACACTGATCGTAACCTTTTCCGGGACTCATCCGATCAGCTTTTCGGTACTCGCACGCATTCCAGCCGATCCCCATACCGGCCCGGATTCTACCGTTTTTCGGTATTCACACTGATCGTAACCTTTTCCGGGACTCATCCGATCAGCTTTTCGGTACTCGCACGGATTCCAGCCGATCCCCATACCGGCCCGGATTCTACAATTTTTCGGTATTCACACTGATCGTAACCTTTTCCGGGACTCATCCGATCAGCTTTTCGGTACTCGCATGGATTCCAGCCGATCCCCATACCGGCCCGGATTCTACAATTTTTCGGTACTCACACTGATTGAAACCTTTTCCGGGACTCATCCGATCAGCTTTTCGGTACTCGCACGGATTCCAGCCGATCCCCATGCCGGCCCGGATTCTACAATTTTTCGGTATTCACACTGATCGTAACCTTTTCCGGGACTCATCCGATCAGCTTTTCGGTACTCGCACGAATTCCAGCCGATCCCCATACCGGCCCGGATTCTACTGTTTTTCGGTATTCACACTGATCGTAACCTTTTCCGGGACTCATCCGATCAGCTTTTCGGTACTCGCACGGATTCCAGCCGATCCCCATACCGGCCCGGATTCTACAATTTTTCGGTATTCACACTGATCGTAACCTTTTCCGGGACTCATCCGATCAGCTTTTCGGTACTCGCATGGATTCCAGCCGATCCCCATACCGGCCCGGATTCTACCGTTTTTCGGTATTCACACTGATCGTAACCTTTTCCGGGACTCATCCGATCAGCTTTTCGGTACTCGCACGGATTCCAGCCGATCCCCATACCGGCCCGGATTCTACAATTTTTCGGTATTCACACTGATCGTAACCTTTTCCGGGACTCATCCGATCAGCTTTTCGGTACTCGCACGGATTCCAGCCGATCCCCATACCGGCCCGGATTCTACAATTTTTCGGTATTCACACTGATCGTAACCTTTTCCGGGACTCATCCGATCAGCTTTTCGGTACTCGCACGGATTCCAGCCGATCCCCATACCAGCCCGGATTCTACAATTTTTCGGTATTCACACTGATCGTAACCTTTTCCGGGACTCATCCGATCAGCTTTTCGGTACTCCCATGGATTCCAGCCGATCCCCATACCGGCCCGGATTCTACCATTTTTCGGTACTCACACTTATTGAAACCTTTTCCGGGACTCATCCGATCAGCTTTTCGGTACTCGCACGGATTGCTGCCGATCCCGATACTAGCCCGGATTCTACCATTTTTCGGTATTCACACTGATTGTAACCTTTTCCGGGACTCTTCCGATCAGTTTTTCGGTACTCGCATGGATTGCTGTCGATCCCGATACGGGCCCGGATTCTACCATTTTTCGGTATTCACACTGATTGTAACCTTTTCCGGGACTCATCCGATCAGCTTTTCGGTACTCGCACGGATTGCTGCCGATCCCGATACTGGCCCGGATTCTACCATTTTTCGGTATTCACACTGATTGTAACCTTTTCCGGGACTCATCCGATCAATTTTTCGGTACTCGCACGGATTCCAGCCGATCCCCATGCCGGCCCGGATTCTACAATTTTTCGGTATTCACACTGATCGTAACCTTTTCCGGGACTCATCCGATCAGCTTTTCGGTACTCGCACGAATTCCAGCCGATCCCCATACCGGCCCGGATTCTACCGTTTTTCGGTATTCACACTGATCGTAACCTTTTCCGGGACTCATCCGATCAGCTTTTCGGTACTCGCACGCATTCCAGCCGATCCCCATACCGGCCCGGATTCTACCATTTTTCGGTATTCACACTGATCGTAACCTTTTCCGGGACTCATCCGATCAGCTTTTCGGTACTCGCACGGATTGCTGCCGATCCCGATACTGGCCCGGATTCTACAATTTTTCGGTATTCACACTGATCGTAACCTTTTCCGGGACTCATCCGATCAGCTTTTCGGTACTCGCATGGATTCCAGCCGATCCCCATACCGGCCCGGATTCTACAATTTTTCGGTACTCACACTGATTGAAACCTTTTCCGGGACTCATCCGATCAGCTTTTCGGTACTCGCACGGATTGCTGCCGATCCCGATACTAGCCCGGATTCTACCATTTTTCGGTATTCACACTGATTGTAACCTTTTCCGGGACTCTTCCGATCAGTTTTTCGGTACTCGCACGGATTGCTGTCGATCCCGATACGGGCCCGGATTCTACCATTTTTCGGTATTCACACTGATTGTAACCTTTTCCGGGACTCATCCGATCAATTTTTCGGTACTCGCACGAATTCCAGCCGATCCCCATGCCGGCCCGGATTCTACAATTTTTCGGTATTCACACTGATCGTAACCTTTTCCGGGACTCATCCGATCAGCTTTTCGGTACTCGTACGAATTCCAGCCGATCCCCATACCGGCCCGGATTCTACCGTTTTTCGGTATTCACACTGATCGTAACCTTTTCCGGGACTCATCCGATCAGCTTTTCGGTACTCGCACGGATTCCAGCCGATCCCCATACCGGCCCGGATTCTACAATTTTTCGGTATTGACACTGATCGTAACCTTTTCCGGGACTCATCCGATCAGCTTTTCGATACTCGCATGGATTCCAGCCGATCCCCATACCGGCCCGGATTCTACCGTTTTTCGGTATTCACACTGATCGTAACCTTTTCCGGGACTCATCCGATCAGCTTTTCGGTACTCGCACGGATTCCAGCCGATCCCCATACCGGCCCGGATTCTACAATTTTTCGGTATTCACACTGATCGTAACCTTTTCCGGGACTCATCCGATCAGCTTTTCGGTACTCGCATGGATTCCAGCCGATCCCCATACCGGCCCGGATTCTACAATTTTTCGGTACTCACACTGATTGAAACCTTTTCCGGGACTCATCCGATCAGCTTTTCGGTACTCGCACGGATTGCTGCCGATCCCGATACTAGCCCGGATTCTACCATTTTTCGGTATTCACACTGATTGTAACCTTTTCCGGGACTCTTCCGATCAGTTTTTCGGTACTCGCACGGATTGCTGTCGATCCCGATACGGGCCCGGATTCTACCATTTTTCGGTATTCACACTGATTGTAACCTTTTCCGGGACTCATCCGATCAATTTTTCGGTACTCGCACGAATTCGAGCCGATCCCCATGCCGGCCCGGATTCTACAATTTTTCGGTATTCACACTGATCGTAACCTTTTCCGGGACTCATCCGATCAGCTTTTCGGTACTCGCACGAATTCCAGCCGATCCTCATACCGGCCCGGATTCTACCGTTTTTCGGTATTCACACTGATCGTAACCTTTTCCGGGACTCATCCGATCAGCTTTTCGGTACTCGCACGGATTCCAGCCGATCCCCATACCGGCCCGGATTTTACAATTTTTCGGTATTCACACTGATCGTAACCTTTTCCGGGACTCATCCGATCAGCTTTTCGGTACTCGCATGGATTCCAGCCGATCCCCATACCGGCCCGGATTCTACCATTTTTCGGTACTCACACTGATTGAAACCTTTTCCGGGACTCATCTGATCAGCTTTTCGGTACTCGCACGGATTCCAGCCGATCCCCATACCGGCCCGGATTCTACAATTTTTCGGTATTCACACTGATCGTAACCTTTTCCGGGACTCATCCGATCAGCTTTTCGGTACTCGCATGGATTCCAGCCGATCCCCATACCGGCCCGGATTCTACAATTTTTCGGTACTCACACTGATTGAAACCTTTTCCGGGACTCATCCGATCAGCTTTTCGGTACTCGCATGGATTCCAGCCGATCCCCATACCGGCCCGGATTCTACAATTTTTCGGTACTCACACTGATTGAAACCTTTTCCGGGACTCATCCGATCAGCTTTTCGGTACTCGCACGGATTGCTGCCGATCCCGATACTAGCCCGGATTCTACCATTTTTCGGTATTCACACTGATTGTAACCTTTTCCGGGACTCTTCCGATCAGTTTTTCGGTACTCGCACGGATTGCTGTCGATCCCGATACGGGCCCGGATTCTACCATTTTTCGGTATTCACACTGATTGTAACCTTTTCCGGGACTCATCCGATCAATTTTTCGGTACTCGCACGAATTCCAGCCGATCCCCATGCCGGCCCGGATTCTACAATTTTTCGGTATTCACACTGATCGTAACCTTTTCCGGGACTCATCCGATCAGCTTTTCGGTACTCGTACGAATTCCAGCCGATCCCCATACCGGCCCGGATTCTACCGTTTTTCGGTATTCACACTGATCGTAACCTTTTCCGGGACTCATCCGATCAGCTTTTCGGTACTCGCACGGATTCCAGCCGATCCCCATACCGGCCCGGATTCTACAATTTTTCGGTATTGACACTGATCGTAACCTTTTCCGGGACTCATCCGATCAGCTTTTCGATACTCGCATGGATTCCAGCCGATCCCCATACCGGCCCGGATTCTACCGTTTTTCGGTATTCACACTGATCGTAACCTTTTCCGGGACTCATCCGATCAGCTTTTCGGTACTCGCACGGATTCCAGCCGATCCCCATACCGGCCCGGATTCTACAATTTTTCGGTATTCACACTGATCGTAACCTTTTCCGGGACTCATCCGATCAGCTTTTCGGTACTCGCACGGATTCCAGCCGATCCCCATGCCGGCCCGGATTCTACAATTTTTCGGTATTCACACTGATCGTAACCTTTTCCGGGACTCATCCGATCAGCTTTTCGGTACTCGCACGAATTCCAGCCGATCCCCATACCGGCCCGGATTCTACTGTTTTTCGGTATTCACACTGATCGTAACCTTTTCCGGGACTCATCCGATCAGCTTTTCGGTACTCGCACGGATTCCAGCCGATCCCCATACCGGCCCGGATTCTACAATTTTTCGGTATTCACACTGATCGTAACCTTTTCCGGGACTCATCCGATCAGCTTTTCGGTACTCGCATGGATTCCAGCCGATCCCCATACCGGCCCGGATTCTACCGTTTTTCGGTATTCACACTGATCGTAACCTTTTCCGGCACTCATCCGATCAGCTTTTCGGTACTCGCACGGATTCCAGCCGATCCCCATACCGGCCCGGATTCTACAATTTTTCGGTATTCACACTGATCGTAACCTTTTCCGGGACTCATCCGATCAGCTTTTCGGTACTCGCACGGATTCCAGCCGATCCCCATACCGGCCCGGATTCTACAATTTTTCGGTATTCACACTGATCGTAACCTTTTCCGGGACTCATCCGATCAGCTTTTCGGTACTCGCACGGATTCCAGCCGATCCCCATACCGGCCCGGATTCTACAATTTTTCGGTATTCACACTGATCGTAACCTTTTCCGGGACTCATCCGATCAGCTTTTCGGTACTCCCATGGATTCCAGCCGATCCCCATACCGGCCCGGATTCTACCATTTTTCGGTACTCACACTTATTGAAACCTTTTCCGGGACTCATCCGATCAGCTTTTCGGTACTCGCACGGATTGCTGCCGATCCCGATACTAGCCCGGATTCTACCATTTTTCGGTATTCACACTGATTGTAACCTTTTCCGGGACTCTTCCGATCAGTTTTTCGGTACTCGCATGGATTGCTGTCGATCCCGATACGGGCCCGGATTCTACCATTTTTCGGTATTCACACTGATTGTAACCTTTTCCGGGACTCATCCGATCAGCTTTTCGGTACTCGCACGGATTGCTGCCGATCCCGATACTGGCCCGGATTCTACCATTTTTCGGTATTCACACTGATTGTAACCTTTTCCGGGACTCATCCGATCAATTTTTCGGTACTCGCACGGATTCCAGCCGATCCCCATGCCGGCCCGGATTCTACAATTTTTCGGTATTCACACTGATCGTAACCTTTTCCGGGACTCATCCGATCAGCTTTTCGGTACTCGCACGAATTCCAGCCGATCCCCATACCGGCCCGGATTCTACCGTTTTTCGGTATTCACACTGATCGTAACCTTTTCCGGGACTCATCCGATCAGCTTTTCGGTACTCGCACGCATTCCAGCCGATCCCCATACCGGCCCGGATTCTACCATTTTTCGGTATTCACACTGATCGTAACCTTTTCCGGGACTCATCCGATCAGCTTTTCGGTACTCGCACGGATTGCTGCCGATCCCGATACTGGCCCGGATTCTACAATTTTTCGGTATTCACACTGATCGTAACCTTTTCCGGGACTCATCCGATCAGCTTTTCGGTACTCGCATGGATTCCAGCCGATCCCCATACCGGCCCGGATTCTACAATTTTTCGGTACTCACACTGATTGAAACCTTTTCCGGGACTCATCCGATCAGCTTTTCGGTACTCGCACGGATTGCTGCCGATCCCGATACTAGCCCGGATTCTACCATTTTTCGGTATTCACACTGATTGTAACCTTTTCCGGGACTCTTCCGATCAGTTTTTCGGTACTCGCACGGATTGCTGTCGATCCCGATACGGGCCCGGATTCTACCATTTTTCGGTATTCACACTGATTGTAACCTTTTCCGGGACTCATCCGATCAATTTTTCGGTACTCGCACGAATTCCAGCCGATCCCCATGCCGGCCCGGATTCTACAATTTTTCGGTATTCACACTGATCGTAACCTTTTCCGGGACTCATCCGATCAGCTTTTCGGTACTCGTACGAATTCCAGCCGATCCCCATACCGGCCCGGATTCTACCGTTTTTCGGTATTCACACTGATTGTAACCTTTTCCGGGACTCATCCGATCAGCTTTTCGGTACTCGCACGGATTCCAGCCGATCCCCATACCGGCCCGGATTCTACAATTTTTCGGTATTGACACTGATCGTAACCTTTTCCGGGACTCATCCGATCAGCTTTTCGATACTCGCATGGATTCCAGCCGATCCCCATACCGGCCCGGATTCTACCGTTTTTCGGTATTCACACTGATCGTAACCTTTTCCGGGACTCATCCGATCAGCTTTTCGGTACTCGCACGGATTCCAGCCGATCCCCATACCGGCCCGGATTCTACAATTTTTCGGTATTCACACTGATCGTAACCTTTTCCGGGACTCATCCGATCAGCTTTTCGGTACTCGCATGGATTCCAGCCGATCCCCATACCGGCCCGGATTCTACAATTTTTCGGTACTCACACTGATTGAAACCTTTTCCGGGACTCATCCGATCAGCTTTTCGGTACTCGCACGGATTGCTGCCGATCCCGATACTAGCCCGGATTCTACCATTTTTCGGTATTCACACTGATTGTAACCTTTTCCGGGACTCTTCCGATCAGTTTTTCGGTACTCGCACGGATTGCTGTCGATCCCGATACGGGCCCGGATTCTACCATTTTTCGGTATTCACACTGATTGTAACCTTTTCCGGGACTCATCCGATCAATTTTTCGGTACTCGCACGAATTCTAGCCGATCCCCATGCCGGCCCGGATTCTACAATTTTTCGGTATTCACACTGATCGTAACCTTTTCCGGGACTCATCCGATCAGCTTTTCGGTACTCGTACGAATTCCAGCCGATCCCCATACCGGCCCGGATTCTACCGTTTTTCGGTATTCACACTGATCTTAACCTTTTCCGGGACTCATCCGATCAGCTTTTCGGTACTCGCACGGATTCCAGCCGATCCCCATACCGGCCCGGATTCTACAATTTTTCGGTATTGACACTGATCGTAACCTTTTCCGGGACTCATCCGATCAGCTTTTCGATACTCGCATGGATTCCAGCCGATCCCCATACCGGCCCGGATTCTACCGTTTTTCGGTATTCACACTGATCGTAACCTTTTCCGGGACTCATCCGATCAGCTTTTCGGTACTCGCACGGATTCCAGCCGATCCCCATACCGGCCCGGATTCTACAATTTTTCGGTATTCACACTGATCGTAACCTTTTCCGGGACTCATCCGATCAGCTTTTCGGTACTCGCACGAATTCCAGCCGATCCCCATACCGGCCCGGATTCTACCGTTTTTCGGTATTCACACTGATCGTAACCTTTTCCGGGACTCATCCGATCAGCTTTTTGGTACTCGCACGGATTCCAGCCGATCCCCATACCGGCCCGGATTCTACAATTTTCGGTATTCACACTGATCGTAACCTTTTCCGGGACTCATCCGATCAGCTTTTCGGTACTCGCACGGATTCCAGCCGATCCCGATACTAGCCCGGATTCTACCATTTTTCGGTATTCACACTGATTGTAACCTTTTCCGGGACTCTTCCGATCAGTTTTTCGGTACTCGCACGGATTGCTGTCGATCCCGATACGGGCCCGGATTCTACCATTTTTCGGTATTCACACTGATTGTAACCTTTTCCGGGACTCATCCGATCAATTTTTCGGTACTCGCACGAATTCCAGCCGATCCCCATGCCGGCCCGGATTCTACAATTTTTCGGTATTCACACTGATCGTAACCTTTTCCGGGACTCATCCGATCAGCTTTTCGGTACTCGTACGAATTCCAGCCGATCCCCATACCGGCCCGGATTCTACCGTTTTTCGGTATTCACACTGATCGTAACCTTTTCCGGGACTCATCCGATCAGCTTTTCGGTACTCGCACGGATTCCAGCCGATCCCCATACCGGCCCGGATTCTACAATTTTTCGGTATTCACACTGATCGTAACCTTTTCCGGGACTCATCCGATCAGCTTTTCGGTACTCGCATGGATTCCAGCCGATCCCCATACCGGCCCGGATTCTACCATTTGTCGGTACTCACACTGATTGAAACCTTTTCCGGGACTCATCTGATCAGCTTTTCGGTACTCGCACGGATTCCAGCCGATCCCCATACCGGCCCGGATTCTACAATTTTTCGGTATTCACACTGATCGTAACCTTTTCCGGGACTCATCCGATCAGCTTTTCGGTACTCGCATGGATTCCAGCCGATCCCCATACCGGCCCGGATTCTACAATTTTTCGGTACTCACACTGATTGAAACCTTTTCCGGGACTCATCCGATCAGCTTTTCGGTACTCGCACGGATTGCTGCCGATCCCGATACTAGCCCGGATTCTACCATTTTTCGGTATTCACACTGATTGTAACCTTTTCCGGGACTCTTCCGATCAGTTTTTCGGTACTCGCACGGATTGCTGTCGATCCCGATACGGGCCCGGATTCTACCATTTTTCGGTATTCACACTGATTGTAACCTTTTCCGGGACTCATCCGATCAATTTTTCGGTACTCGCACGAATTCCAGCCGATCCCCATGCCGGCCCGGATTCTACAATTTTTCGGTATTCACACTGATCGTAACCTTTTCCGGGACTCATCCGATCAGCTTTTCGGTACTCGCACGAATTCCAGCCGATCCCCATACCGGCCCGGATTCTACTGTTTTTCGGTATTCACACTGATCGTAACCTTTTCCGGGACTCATCCGATCAGCTTTTCGGTACTCGCACGGATTCCAGCCGATCCCCATACCGGCCCGGATTCTACAATTTTTCGGTATTCACACTGATCGTAACCTTTTCCGGGACTCATCCGATCAGCTTTTCGGTACTCGCACGAATTCCAGCCGATCCCCATACCGGCCCGGATTCTACCGTTTTTCGGTATTCACACTGATCGTAACCTTTTCCGGGACTCATCCGATCAGCTTTTCGGTACTCGCACGGATTCCAGCCGATCCCCATACCGGCCCGGATTCTACAATTTTCGGTATTCACACTGATCGTAACCTTTTCCGGGACTCATCCGATCAGCTTTTCGGTACTCGCACGGATTCCAGCCGATCCCGATACTAGCCCGGATTCTACCATTTTTCGGTATTCACACTGATTGTAACCTTTTCCGGGACTCTTCCGATCAGTTTTTCGGTACTCGCACGGATTGCTGTCGATCCCGATACGGGCCCGGATTCTACCTTTTTTCGGTATTCACACTGATTGTAACCTTTTCCGGGACTCATCCGATCAATTTTTCGGTACTCGCACGAATTCCAGCCGATCCCCATGCCGGCCCGGATTCTACAATTTTTCGGTATTCACACTGATCGTAACCTTTTCCGGGACTCATCCGATCAGCTTTTCGGTACTCGTACGAATTCCAGCCGATCCCCATACCGGCCCGGATTCTACCGTTTTTCGGTATTCACACTGATCGTAACCTTTTCCGGGACTCATCCGATCAGCTTTTCGGTACTCGCACGGATTCCAGCCGATCCCCATACCGGCCCGGATTCTACAATTTTTCGGTATTGACACTGATCGTAACCTTTTCCGGGACTCATCCGATCAGCTTTTCGATACTCGCATGGATTCCAGCCGATCCCCATACCGGCCCGGATTCTACCGTTTTTCGGTATTCACACTGATCGTAACCTTTTCCGGGACTCATCTGATCAGCTTTTCGGTACTCGCACGGATTCCAGCCGATCCCCATACCGGCCCGGATTCTACAATTTTTCGGTATTCACACTGATCGTAACCTTTTCCGGGACTCATCCGATCAGCTTTTCGGTACCCGCATGGATTCCAGCCGATCCCCATACCGGCCCGGATTCTACAATTTTTCGGTACTCACACTGATTGAAACCTTTTCCGGGACTCATCCGATCAGCTTTTCGGTACTCGCACGGATTGCTGCCGATCCCGATACTAGCCCGGATTCTACCATTTTTCGGTATTCACACTGATTGTAACCTTTTCCGGGACTCTTCCGATCAGTTTTTCGGTACTCGCACGGATTGCTGTCGATCCCGATACGGGCCCGGATTCTACCATTTTTCGGTATTCACACTGATTGTAACCTTTTCCGGGACTCATCCGATCAATTTTTCGGTACTCGCACGAATTCCAGCCGATCCCCATGCCGGCCCGGATTCTACAATTTTTCGGTATTCACACTGATCGTAACCTTTTCCGGGACTCATCCGATCAGCTTTTCGGTACTCGTACGAATTCCAGCCGATCCCCATACCGGCCCGGATTCTACCGTTTTTCGGTATTCACACTGATCGTAACCTTTTCCGGGACTCATCCGATCAGCTTTTCGGTACTCGCACGGATTCCAGCCGATCCCCATACCGGCCCGGATTCTACAATTTTTCGGTACTCACACTGATTGAAACCTTTTCCGGGACTCATCCGATCAGCTTTTCGGTACTCGCACGGATTGCTGCCGATCCCGATACTAGCCCGGATTCTACCATTTTTCGGTATTCACACTGATTGTAACCTTTTCCGGGACTCTTCCGATCAGTTTTTCGGTACTCGCACGGATTGCTGTCGATCCCGATACGGGCCCGGATTCTACCATTTTTCGGTATTCACACTGATTGTAACCTTTTCCGGGACTCATCCGATCAATTTTTCGGTACTCGCACGAATTCCAGCCGATCCCCATGCCGGCCCGGATTCTACAATTTTTCGGTATTCACACTGATCGTAACCTTTTCCGGGACTCATCCGATCAGCTTTTCGGTTCTCGCACGAATTCCAGCCGATCCCCATACCGGCCCGGATTCTACTGTTTTTCGGTATTCACACTGATCGTAACCTTTTCCGGGACTCATCCGATCAGCTTTTCGGTACTCGCACGGATTCCAGCCGATCCCCATACCGGCCCGGATTCTACAATTTTTCGGTATTCACACTGATCGTAACCTTTTCCGGGACTCATCCGATCAGCTTTTCGGTACTCGCACGAATTCCAGCCGATCCCCATACCGGCCCGGATTCTACCGTTTTTCGGTATTCACACTGATCGTAACCTTTTCCGGGACTCATCCGATCAGCTTTTCGGTACTCGCACGGATTCCAGCCGATCCCCATACCGGCCCGGATTTTACAATTTTTCGGTATTCACACTGATCGTAACCTTTTCCGGGACTCATCCGATCAGCTTTTCGGTACTCGCATGGATTCCAGCCGATCCCCATACCGGCCCGGATTCTACCATTTTTCGGTACTCACACTGATTGAAACCTTTTCCGGGACTCATCTGATCAGCTTTTCGGTACTCGCACGGATTCCAGCCGATCCCCATACCGGCCCGGATTCTACAATTTTTCGGTATTCACACTGATCGTAACCTTTTCCGGGACTCATCCGATCAGCTTTTCGGTACTCGCATGGATTCCAGCCGATCCCCATACCGGCCCGGATTCTACAATTTTTCGGTACTCACACTGATTGGGACCTTTTCCGGGACTCATCCGATCAGCTTTTCGGTACTCGCACGGATTGCTGCCGATCCCGATACTAGCCCGGATTCTACCATTTTTCGGTATTCACACTGATTGTAACCTTTTCCGGGACTCTTCCGATCAGTTTTTCGGTACTCGCACGGATTGCTGTCGATCCCGATACGGGCCCGGATTCTACCATTTTTCGGTATTCACACTGATTGTAACCTTTTCCGGGACTCATCCGATCAATTTTTCGGTACTCGCACGAATTCCAGCCGATCCCCATGCCGGCCCGGATTCTACAATTTTTCGGTATTCACACTGATCGTAACCTTTTCCGGGACTCATCCGATCAGCTTTTCGGTACTCGCACGAATTCCAGCCGATCCCCATACCGGCCCGGATTCTACTGTTTTTCGGTATTCACACTGATCGTAACCTTTTCCGGGACTCATCCGATCAGCTTTTCGGTACTCGCACGGATTCCAGCCGATCCCCATACCGGCCCGGATTCTACAATTTTTCGGTATTCACACTGATCGTAACCTTTTCCGGGACTCATCCGATCAGCTTTTCGGTACTCGCACGAATTCCAGCCGATCCCCATACCGGCCCGGATTCTACCGTTTTTCGGTATTCACACTGATCGTAACCTTTTCCGGGACTCATCCGATCAGCTTTTCGGTACTCGCACGGATTCCAGCCGATCCCCATACCGGCCCGGATTTTACAATTTTTCGGTATTCACACTGATCGTAACCTTTTCCGGGACTCATCCGATCAGCTTTTCGGTACTCGCATGGATTCCAGCCGATCCCCATACCGGCCCGGATTCTACCATTTTTCGGTACTCACACTGATTGAAACCTTTTCCGGGACTCATCTGATCAGCTTTTCGGTACTCGCACGGATTCCAGCCGATCCCCATACCGGCCCGGATTCTACAATTTTTCGGTATTCACACTGATCGTAACCTTTTCCGGGACTCATCCGATCAGCTTTTCGGTACTCGCATGGATTCCAGCCGATCCCCATACCGGCCCGGATTCTACAATTTTTCGGTACTCACACTGATTGGAACCTTTTCCGGGACTCATCCGATCAGCTTTTCGGTACTCGCACGGATTGCTGCCGATCCCGATACTAGCCCGGATTCTACCATTTTTCGGTATTCACACTGATTGTAACCTTTTCCGGGACTCTTCCGATCAGTTTTTCGGTACTCGCACGGATTGCTGTCGATCCCGATACGGGCTCGGATTCTACCATTTTTCGGTATTCACACTGATTGTAACCTTTTCCGGGACTCATCCGATCAATTTTTCGGTACTCGCACGAATTCCAGCCGATCCCCATGCCGGCCCGGATTCTACAATTTTTCGGTATTCACACTGATCGTAACCTTTTCCGGGACTCATCCGATCAGCTTTTCGGTACTCGCACGAATTCCAGCCGATCCCCATACCGGCCCGGATTCTACTGTTTTTCGGTATTCACACTGATCGTAACCTTTTCCGGGACTCATCCGATCAGCTTTTCGGTACTCGCACGGATTCCAGCCGATCCCCATACCGGCCCGGATTCTACAATTTTTCGGTATTCACACTGATCGTAACCTTTTCCGGGACTCATCCGATCAGCTTTTCGGTACTCGCACGAATTCCAGCCGATCCCCATACCGGCCCGGATTCTACCGTTTTTCGGTATTCACACTGATCGTAACCTTTTCCGGGACTCATCCGATCAGCTTTTCGGTACTCGCACGGATTCCAGCCGATCCCCATACCGGCCCGGATTTTACAATTTTTCGGTATTCACACTGATCGTAACCTTTTCCGGGACTCATCCGATCAGCTTTTCGGTACTCGCATGGATTCCAGCCGATCCCCATACCGGCCCGGATTCTACCATTTTTCGGTACTCACACTGATTGAAACCTTTTCCGGGACTCATCTGATCAGCTTTTCGGTACTCGCACGGATTCCAGCCGATCCCCATACCGGCCCGGATTCTACAATTTTTCGGTATTCACACTGATCGTAACCTTTTCCGGGACTCATCCGATCAGCTTTTCGGTACTCGCATGGATTCCAGCCGATCCCCATACCGGCCCGGATTCTACAATTTTTCGGTACTCACACTGATTGGAACCTTTTCCGGGACTCATCCGATCAGCTTTTCGGTACTCGCACGGATTGCTGCCGATCCCGATACTAGCCCGGATTCTACCATTTTTCGGTATTCACACTGATTGTAACCTTTTCCGGGACTCTTCCGATCAGTTTTTCGGTACTCGCACGGATTGCTGTCGATCCCGATACGGGCCCGAATTCTACCATTTTTCGGTATTCACACTGATTGTAACCTTTTCCGGGACTCATCCGATCAATTTTTCGGTACTCGCACGAATTCCAGCCGATCCCCATGCCGGCCCGGATTCTACAATTTTTCGGTATTCACACTGATCGTAACCTTTTCCGGGACTCATCCGATCAGCTTTTCGGTACTCGTACGAATTCCAGCCGATCCCCATACCGGCCCGGATTCTACCGTTTTTCGGTATTCACACTGATCGTAACCTTTTCCGGGACTCATCCGATCAGCTTTTCGGTACTCGCACGGATTCCAGCCGATCCCCATACCGGCCCGGATTCTACAATTTTTCGGTATTCACACTGATCGTAACCTTTTCCGGGACTCATCCGATCAGCTTTTCGATACTCGCATGGATTCCAGCCGATCCCCATACCGGCCCGGATTCTACCGTTTTTCGGTATTCACACTGATCGTAACCTTTTCCGGGACTCATCCGATCAGCTTTTCGGTACTCGCACGGATTCCAGCCGATCCCCATACCGGCCCGGATTCTACAATTTTTCGGTATTCACACTGATCGTAACCTTTTCCGGGACTCATCCGATCAGCTTTTCGGTACTCGCACGGATTCCAGCCGATCCCCATACCGGCCCGGATTCTACAATTTTTCGGTATTCACACTGATCGTAACCTTTTCCGGGACTCATCCGATCAGCTTTTCGGTACTCGCACGGATTCCAGCCGATCCCCATACGGGCCCGGATTCTACAATTTTTCGGTATTCACACTGATCGTAACCTTTTCCGGGACTCATCCGATCAGCTTTTCGGTACTCCCATGGATTCCAGCCGATCCCCATACCGGCCCGGATTCTACCATTTTTCGGAACTCACACTTATTGAAACCTTTTCCGGGACTCATCCGATCAGCTTTTCGGTACTCGCACGGATTGCTGCCGATCCCGATACTAGCCCGGATTCTACCATTTTTCGGTATTCACACTGATTGTAACCTTTTCCGGGACTCTTCCGATCAGTTTTTCGGTACTCGCACGGATTGCTGTCGATCCCGATACGGGCCCGGATTCTACTTTTTTTCGGTATTCACACTGATTGTAACCTTTTCCGGGACTCATCCGATCAGCTTTTCAGTACTCGCACGGATTGCTGCCGATCCCGATACTGGCCCGGATTCTACCATTTTTCGGTATTCACACTGATGGTAACCTTTTCCGGGACTCATCCGATCAATTTTTCGGTACTCGCACGGATTCCAGCCGATCCCCATGCCGGCCCGGATTCTACAATTTTTCGGTATTCACACTGATCGTAACCTTTTCCGGGACTCATCCGATCAGCTTTTCGGTACTCGCACGGATTCCAGCCGATCCCCATACCGGCCCGGATTCTACAATTTTTCGGTATTCACACTGATCGTAACCTTTTCCGGGACTCATCCGATCAGCTTTTCGGTACTCGCACGAATTCCAGCCGATCACCATACCGGCCCGGATTCTACCATTTTTCGGTATTCACACTGATCGTAACCTTTTCCGGGACTCATCCGATCAGCTTTTCGGTACTCGCACGGATTCCAGCCGATCCCCATACGGGCCCGGATTCTACAATTTTTCGGTATTCACACTGATCGTAACCTTTTCCGGGACTCATCCGATCAGCTTTTCGGTACTCGCACGGATTGCTGCCGATCCCGATACTCGCCCGGATTCTACCATTTTTCGGTATTCACACTAATTGTAACCTTTTCCGAGACTCACCCGATTAGCTTTTCGGTACTCGCACGGATTGCTGCCGATCCCGATACTCGCCCGGATTCTACCATTTTGCGGTATTCACACTGATTGTAACCTTTTCCGGGACTCATCCGATCAGCTTTTCGGTACTCGCACGGATTGCTGCCGATCCCGATACTGGCCCGGATTCTACCATTTTTCGGTATTCACACTGATTGTAACCTTTTCCGGGACTCATCCGATCAATTTTTCGGTACTCGCACGGATTCCAGCCGATCCCCATGCCGGCCCGGATTCTACAATTTTTCGGTATTCACACTGATCGTAACCTTTTCCGGGACTCATCCGATCAGCTTTTCGGTACTCGCACGAATTCCAGCCGATCCCCATACCGGCCCGGATTCTACCGTTTTTCGGTATTCACACTGATCGTAACCTTTTCCGGGACTCATCCGATCAGCTTTTCGGTACTCGCACGGATTCCAGCCGATCCCCATACCGGCCCGGATTCTACAATTTTCGGTATTCACACTGATCGTAACCTTTTCCGGGACTCATCCGATCAGCTTTTCGGTACTCGCACGGATTCCAGCCGATCCCTATACCGGCCCGGATTCTACAATTTTTCGGTATTCACACTGATCGTAACCTTTTCCGGGACTCATCCGATCAGCTTTTCGGTACTCGCACGGATTCCAGCCGATCCCCATACCGGCCCGGATTCTACAATTTTTCGGTATTCACACTGATCGTAACCTTTTCCGGGACTCATCCGATCAGCTTTTCGGTACTCCCTTGGATTCCAGCCGATCCCCATACCGGCCCGGATTCTACCATTTTTCGGTACTCACACGTATTGAAACCTTTTCCGGGACTCATCCGATCAGCTTTTCGGTACTCGCACGGATTGCTGCCGATCCCGATACTAGCCCGGATTCTACCATTTTTCGGTATTCACACTGATTGTAACCTTTTCCGGGACTCTTCCGATCAGTTTTTCGGTACTCGCACGGATTGCTGTCGATCCCGATACGGGCCCGGATTCTACCATTTTTCGGTATTCACACTGATTGTAACCTTTTCCGGGACTCATCCGATCAGCTTTTCGGTACTCGCACGGATTGCTGCCGATCCCGATACTGGCCCGGATTCTACCATTTTTCGGTATTCACACTGATCGTAACCTTTTCCGGGACTCATCCGATCAATTTTTCGGTACTCGCACGGATTCCAGCCGATCCCCATACCGGCCCGGATTCTACAATTTTTCGGTATTCACACTGATCGTAACCTTTTCCGGGACTCATCCGATCAGCTTTTCGGTACTCGCACGGATTCCAGCCGATCCCCATACCGGCCCGGATTCTACAATTTTTCGGTATTCACACTGATCGTAACCTTTTCCGGGACTCATCCGATCAGCTTTTCGGTACTCGCACGGATTCCAGCCGATCCCCATACCGGCCCGGATTCTACCATTTTTCGGTACTCACACTGATTGGAACCTTTTCCGGGACTCATCCGATCAGCTTTTCGGTACTCGCACGGATTGCTGCCGATCCCGATACTAGCCCGGATTCTACCATTTTTCGGTATTCACACTGATTGTAACCTTTTCCGGGACTCTTCCGATCAGTTTTTCGGTACTCGCACGGATTGCTGTCGATCCCGATACGGGCCCGGATTCTACCATTTTTCGGTATTCACACTGATTGTAACCTTTTCCGGGACTCATCCGATCAGCTTTTCGGTACTCGCATGGATTCCAGCCGATCCCCATACCAGCCCGGACTCTACCATTTTTCGGTACTCACACTGATTGAAACCTTTTCCGGGACTCATCCGATCAGCTTTTCGGTACTCGCACGGATTCCAGCCGATCCCCATATCGGCCCGGATTCTACAATTTTTCGGTATTCACACTGATCGTAACCTTTTCCGGGACTCATCCGATCAGCTTTTCGGTACTCGCATGGATTCCAGCCGATCCCCATACCGGCCCGGATTCGACCATTTTTCGGTACTCACACTGATTGAAACCTTTTCCGGGACTCATCCGATCAGCTTTTCGGTACTCGCACGGATTCCAGCCGATCCCCATACCGGCCCGGATTCTACCATTTTTCGGTATTCACACTGATCGTAACCTTTTCCGGGACTCATCCGATCAGCTTTTCGGTACTCGCACGGATTCCAGCCGATCCCCATACCGGCCCGGATTCTACCATTTTTCGGTACTCACACTGATTGAAACCTTTTCCGGGACTCATCCGATCAGCTTTTCGGTACTCGCACGGATTGCTGCCGATCCCGATACTAGCCCGGATTCTACCATTTTTCGGTATTCACACTGATTGTAACCTTTTCCGGGACTCTTCCGATCAGTTTTTCGGTACTCGCACGGATTGCTGTCGATCCCGATACGGGCCCGGATTCTACCATTTTTCGGTATTCACACTGATGGTAACCTTTTCCGGGACTCATCCGATCAGCTTTTCGGTACTCGCACGGATTGCTGCCGATCCCGATACTGGCCCGGATTCTACAATTTTTCGGTATTCACACTGATGGTAACCTTTTCCGGGACTCATCCGATCAATTTTTCGGTACTCGCACGGATTCCAGCCGATCCCCATGCCGGCCCGGATTCTACAATTTTTCGGTATTCACACTGATCGTAACCTTTTCCGGGACTCATCCGATCAGCTTTTCGGTACTCGCACGGATTCCAGCCGATTCCCATACCGGCCCGGATTCTACCATTTTTCGGTATTCACACTGATCGTAACCTTTTCCGGGACTCATCCGATCAGCTTTTCGGTACTCACACGGATTCCAGCCGATCCCCATACCGGCCCGGATTCTACAATTTTTCGGTATTCACACTGATCGTAACCTTTTCCGGGACTCATCCGATCAGCTTCTCGGTACTCGCAAGGATTCCAGCCGATCCCCATACCGGCCCGGATTCTACCATTTTTCGGTACTCACACTGATTGAAACCTTTTCCGGGACTCATCCGATCAGCTTTTCGGTACTCGCACGGATTCCAGCCGATCCCCATACCGGCCCGGATTCTACAATTTTTCGGTATTCACACTGATCGTAACCTTTTCCGGGACTCATCCGATCAGCTTTTCGGTACTCGCATGGATTCCAGCCGATCCCCATACCGGCCCGGATTCGACCATTTTTCGGTACTCACACTGATTGAAACCTTTTCCGGGACTCATCCGATCAGCTTTTCGGTACTCGCACGGATTCCAGCCGATCCCCATACCGGCCCGGATTCTACCATTTTTCGGTATTCACACTGATCGTAACCTTTTCCGGGACTCATCCGATCAGCTTTTCGGTACTCGCACGGATTCCAGCCGATCCCCATACCGGCCCGGATTCTACCATTTTTCGGTACTCACACTGATTGAAACCTTTTCCGGGACTCATCCGATCAGCTTTTCGGTACTCGCACGGATTGCTGCCGATCCCGATACTAGCCCGGATTCTACCATTTTTCGGTATTCACACTGATTGTAACCTTTTCCGGGACTCTTCCGATCAGTTTTTCGGTACTCGCACGGATTGCTGTCGATCCCGATACGGGCCCGGATTCTACCATTTTTCGGTATTCACACTGATGGTAACCTTTTCCGGGACTCATCCGATCAGCTTTTCGGTACTCGCACGGATTGCTGCCGATCCCGATACTGGCCCGGATTCTACAATTTTTCGGTATTCACACTGATGGTAACCTTTTCCGGGACTCATCCGATCAATTTTTCGGTACTCGCACGGATTCCAGCCGATCCCCATGCCGGCCCGGATTCTACAATTTTTCGGTATTCACACTGATCGTAACCTTTTCCGGGACTCATCCGATCAGCTTTTCGGTACTCGTACGGATTCCAGCCGATTCCCATACCGGCCCGGATTCTACCATTTTTCGGTATTCACACTGATCGTAACCTTTTCCGGGACTCATCCGATCAGCTTTTCGGTACTCACACGGATTCCAGCCGATCCCCATACCGGCCCGGATTCTACAATTTTTCGGTATTCACACTGATCGTAACCTTTTCCGGGACTCATCCGATCAGCTTCTCGGTACTCGCAAGGATTCCAGCCGATCCCCATACCGGCCCGGATTCTACCATTTTTCGGTACTCACACTGATTGAAACCTTTTCCGGGACTCATCCGATCAGCTTTTCGGTACTCGCACGGATTCCAGCCGATCCCCATACCGGCCCGGATTCTACAATTTTTCGGTATTCACACTGATCGTAACCTTTTCCGGGACTCATCCGATCAGCTTTTCGGTACTCGCATGGATTCCAGCCGATCCCCATACCGGCCCGGATTCGACCATTTTTCGGTACTCACACTGATTGAAACCTTTTCCGGGACTCATCCGATCAGCTTTTCGGTACTCGCACGGATTCCAGCCGATCCCCATACCGGCCCGGATTCTACCATTTTTCGGTATTCACACTGATCGTAACCTTTTCCGGGACTCATCCGATCAGCTTTTCGGTACTCGCACGGATTCCAGCCGATCCCCATACCGGCCCGGATTCTACCATTTTTCGGTACTCGCATGGATTCCAGCCGATCCCCATACCGGTCCGGATTCTACCATTTATCGGCATTC
This sequence comes from Vitis riparia x Vitis rupestris, assembly GCA_946000675.1. Lineage (NCBI taxonomy): Eukaryota > Viridiplantae > Streptophyta > Magnoliopsida > Vitales > Vitaceae > Vitis > Vitis riparia x Vitis rupestris. The sequence continues at coordinate 16,106,813 of OX253983.1, forward strand.
ACACTGATTGTAACCTTTTCCGGGACTCATCCGATCAGCTTTTCGGTACTCGCACGGATTGCTGCCGATCCCGATACTGGCCCGGATTCTACCATTTTTCGGTATTCACACTGATTGTAACCTTTTCCGGGACTCTTCCGATCAGTTTTTCGGTACTCGCACGGATTGCTGTCGATCCCGATACGGGCCCGGATTCTACTTTTTTTCGGTATTCACACTGATTGTAAACTTTTCCGGGACTCATCCGATCAGCTTTTCAGTACTCGCACGGATTGCTGCCGATCCCGATACTGGCCCGGATTCTACCATTTTTCGGTATTCACACTGATGGTAACCTTTTCCGGGACTCATCCGATCAATTTTTCGGTACTCGCACGGATTCCAGCCGATCCCCATGCCGGCCCGGATTCTACAATTTTTCGGTATTCACACTGATCGTAACCTTTTCCGGGACTCATCCGATCAGCTTTTCGGTACTCGCACGGATTCCAGCCGATTCCCATACCGGCCCGGATTCTACCATTTTTCGGTATTCACACTGATCGTAACCTTTTCCGGGACTCATCCGATCAGCTTTTCGGTACTCACACGGATTCCAGCCGATCCCCATACCGGCCCGGATTCTACAATTTTTCGGTATTCACACTGATCGTAACCTTTTCCGGGACTCATCCGATCAGCTTCTCGGTACTCGCAAGGATTCCAGCCGATCCCCATACCGGCCCGGATTCTACCATTTTTCGGTACTCACACTGATTGAAACCTTTTCCGGGACTCATCCGATCAGCTTTTCGGTACTCGCACGGATTCCAGCCGATCCCCATACCGGCCCGGATTCTACAATTTTTCGGTATTCACACTGATCGTAACCTTTTCCGGGACTCATCCGATCAGCTTTTCGGTACTCGCATGGATTCCAGCCGATCCCCATACCGGCCCGGATTCGACCATTTTTCGGTACTCACACTGATTGAAACCTTTTCCGGGACTCATCCGATCAGCTTTTCGGTACTCGCACGGATTCCAGCCGATCCCCATACCGGCCCGGATTCTACCATTTTTCGGTATTCACACTGATCGTAACCTTTTCCGGGACTCATCCGATCAGCTTTTCGGTACTCGCACGGATTCCAGCCGATCCCCATACCGGCCCGGATTCTACCATTTTTCGGTACTCACACTGATTGAAACCTTTTCCGGGACTCATCCGATCAGCTTTTCGGTACTCGCACGGATTGCTGCCGATCCCGATACTAGCCCGGATTCTACCATTTTTCGGTATTCACACTGATTGTAACCTTTTCCGGGACTCTTCCGATCAGTTTTTCGGTACTCGCACGGATTGCTGTCGATCCCGATACGGGCCCGGATTCTACCATTTTTCGGTATTCACACTGATGGTAACCTTTTCCGGGACTCATCCGATCAGCTTTTCGGTACTCGCACGGATTGCTGCCGATCCCGATACTGGCCCGGATTCTACAATTTTTCGGTATTCACACTGATCGTAACCTTTTCCGGGACTCATCCGATCAGCTTTTCGGTACTCGCACGAATTCCAGCCGATCCCCATACCGGCCCGGATTCTACCATTTTTCGGTACTCACACTGATTGAAACCTTTTCCGGGACTCATCCGATCAGCTTTTCGGTACTCGCACGGATTCCAGCCGATCCCCATACCGGCCCGGATTCTACAATTTTTCGGTATTCACACTGATCGTAACCTTTTCCGGGACTCATCCGATCAGCTTTTCGGTACTCGCATGGATTCCAGCCGATCCCCATACCGGCCCGGATTCTACACTTTTTCGGTACTCACACTGATTGTAACCTTTTCCGGGACTCATCCGATCAATTTTTCGGTACTCGCACGGATTCCAGCCGATCCCCATACCGGCCCGGATTCTACAATTTTTCGGTATTCACACTGATCGTAACCTTTTCCGGGACTCATCCGATCAGCTTTTCGGTACTCGCACGGATTCCAGCCGATCCCCATACCGGCCCGGATTCTACCATTTTTCGGTACTCACACTGATCGTAACCTTTTCCGGGACTCATCCGATCAGCTTTTCGGTACTCGCACGGATTGCTGTCGATCCCGATACGGGCCCGGATTCTACCATTTTTCGGTATTCACACTGATCGTAACCTTTTCCGGGACTCATCCGATCAGCTTTTCGGTACTCGTACGGATTCCAGCCGATCCCCATACCGGCCCGGATTCTACAATTTTTCGGTATTCACACTGATCGTAACCTTTTCCGGGACTCATCCGATCAGCTTTTCGGTACTCGCACGGATTCCAGCCGATCCCCATACCGGCCCGGATTCTACCATTTTTCGGTATTCACACTGATCGTAACCTTTTCCGGGACTCATCCGATCAGCTTTTCAGTACTCGCACGGATTCCAGCCGATCCCCATACCGGCCCGGATTCTACCATTTTTCGGTACTCACACTGATTGAAACCTTTTCCGGGACTCATCCGATCAGCTTTTCGGTACTCGCACGGATTGCTGTCGATCCCGATACGGGCCCGGATTCTACCATTTTTCGGTATTCGCACTGATCGTAACCTTTTCCGGGACTCATCCGATCAGCTTTTCGGTACTCGCACGGATTCCAGCCGATCCCCATACCGGCCCGGATTCTACAATTTTTCGGTATTCACACTGATCGTAACCTTTTCCGGGACTCATCCGATCAGCTTTTCGGTGCTCGCACGGATTCCAGCCGATCCCCATACCGGCCCGGATTCTACCATTTTTCGGTACTCGCATGGATTCCAGCCGATCCCCATACCGGCCCGGATTCTACCATTTATCGGTATTCACACTGATCGTAACCTTTTCCGGGACTCATCCGATCAGCTTTTCGGTACTCGCATGGATTCCAGCCGATCCCCATACCGGCCCGGATTCTACCATTTTTCGATACTCACACTGATTGAAACCTTTTCCGGGACTCATCCGATCAGCTTTTCGGTACTCGCACGGATTGCTGCCGATCCCGATACTGGCCCGGATTCTACCTTTTTTCGGTATTCACACTGATTGTAACCTTTTCCGGGACTCATCCGATCAATTTTTCGGTACTCGCACGGATTCCAGCCGATCCCCATACCGGCCCGGATTCTACAATTTTTCGGTATTCACACTGATCGTAACCTTTTCCGGGACTCATCCGATCAGCTTTTCGGTACTCGCATGGATTCCAGCCGATCCCCATACCGGCCCGGATTCTACCATTTTTCGGTACTCACACTGATTGAAACCTTTTCCGGGACTCATCCGATCAGCTTTTCGGTACTCGCACGGATTCCAGCCGATCCCCATACCGGCCCGGATTCTACAATTTTTCGGTATTCACACTGATCGTAAGCTTTTCCGGGACTCATCCGATCAGCTTTTCGGTACTCGCATGGATTCCAGCCGATCCCCATACCGGCCCGGATTCTACACTTTTTCGGTACTCACACTGATTGTAACCTTTTCCGGGACTCATCCGATCAATTTTTCGGTACTCGCACGGATTCCAGCCGATCCCCATACCGGCCCGGATTCTACAATTTTTCGGTATTCACACTGATCGTAACCTTTTCCGGGACTCATCCGATCAGCTTTTCGGTACTCGCACGGATTCCAGCCGATCCCCATACCGGCCCGGATTCTACCATTTTTCGGTATTCACACTGATCGTAACCTTTTCCGGGACTCATCCGATCAGCTTTTCGGTACTCGCACGGATTCCAGCCGATCCCCATACCGGCCCGGATTCTACCATTTTTCGGTACTCGCATGGATTCCAGCCGATCCCCATACCGGCCCGGATTCTACCATTTATCGGTTTTCACACTGATCGTAACCTTTTCCGGGACTCATCCGATCAGCTTTTCGGTACTCGCATGGATTCCAGCCGATCCCCATACCGGCCCGGATTCTACCATTTTTCGGTACTCACACTGATTGAAACCTTTTCCGGGACTCATCCGATCAGCTTTTCGGTACTCGCACGGATTGCTGCCGATCCCGATACTGGCCCGGATTCTACCATTTTTCGGTATTCACACTGATTGTAACCTTTTCCGGGACTCATCCGATCAATTTTTCGGTACTCGCACGGATTCCAGCCGATCCCCATACCGGCCCGGATTCTACAATTTTTCGGTATTCACACTGATCGTAACCTTTTCCGGGACTCATCCGATCAGCTTTTCGGTACTCGCACGGATTCCAGCCGATCCCCATACCGGCCCGGATTCTACCATTTTTCGGTACTCACACTGATTGAAACCTTTTCCGGGACTCATCCGATCAGCTTTTCGGTACTCGCACGGATTGCTGCCGATCCCGATACTAGCCCGGATTCTACCATTTTTCGGTATTCACACTGATTGTAACCTTTTCCGGGACTCTTCCGATCAGTTTTTCGGTACTCGCACGGATTGCTGTCGATCCCGATACGGGCCCGGATTCTACCATTTTTCGGTATTCACACTGATGGTAACCTTTTCCGGGACTCATCCGATCAGCTTTTCGGTACTCGCACGGATTGCTCCCGATCCCGATACTGGCCCGTATTCTACAATTTTTCGGTATTCACACTGATCGTAACCTTTTCCGGGACTCATCCGATCAGCTTTTCGGTACTCGCACGAATTCCAGCCGATCACCATACCGGCCCGGATTCTACCATTTTTCGGTATTCACACTGATCGTAACCTTTTCCGGGACTCATCCGATCAGCTTTTCGGTACTCGCACGGATTCCAGCCGATCCCCATACGGGCCCGGATTCTACAATTTTTCGGTATTCACACTGATCGTAACCTTTTCCGGGACTCATCCGATCAGCTTTTCGGTACTCGCACGGATTCCAGCCGATCCCCATACCGGCCCGGATTCTACAATTTTTCGGTATTCACACTGATCGTAACCTTTTCCGGGACTCATCCGATCAGCTTTTCGGTACTCGCATGGATTCCAGCCGATCCCCATATCGGCCCGGATTCTACCATTTTTCGGTATTCACACTGATGGTAACCTTTTCCGGGACTCATCCGATCAGCTTTTCGGTACTCGCACGGATTGCTGCCGATCCCGATACTGGCCCGGATTCTACAATTTTTCGGTATTCACACTGATCGTAACCTTTTCCGGGACTCATCCGATCAGCTTTTCGGTACTCGCACGAATTCCAGCCGATCCCCATACCGGCCCGGATTCTACCATTTTTCGGTATTCACACTGATCGTAACCTTTTCCGGGACTCATCCGATCAGCTTTTCGGTACTCGCACGGATTCCAGCCGATCCCCATACCGGCCCGGATTCTACAATTTTTCGGTATTCACACTGATCGTAACCTTTTCCGGGACTCATCCGATCAGCTTTTCGGTACTCGCACGGATTCCAGCCGATCCCCATACCGGCCCGGATTCTACAATTTTTCGGTATTCACACTGATCGTAACCTTTTCCGAGACTCACCCGATCAGCTTTTCGGTACTCGCACGGATTGCTGCCGATCCCGATACTCGCCCGGATTCTACCATTTTTCGGTATTCACACTGATTGTAACCTTTTCCGGGACTCTTCCGATCAGTTTTTCGGTACTCGCACGGATTGCTGTCGATCCCGATACGGGCCCGGATTCTACCATTTTTCGGTATTCACACTGATGGTAACCTTTTCCGGGACTCATCCGATCAGCTTTTCGGTACTCGCACGGATTGCTGCCGATCCCGATACTGGCCCGGATTCTACAATTTTTCGGTATTCACACTGATCGTAACCTTTTCCGGGACTCATCCGATCAGCTTTTCGGTACTCGCACGAATTCCAGCCGATCCCCATACCGGCCCGGATTCTACCATTTTTCGGTATTCACACTGATCGTAACCTTTTCCGGGACTCATCCGATCAGCTTTTCGGTACTCGCATGGATTCCAGCCGATCCCCATACCGGCCCGGATTCTACCATTTTTCGGTACTCACACTGATTGAAACCTTTTCCGGGACTCATCCGATCAGCTTTTCGGTACTCGCACGGATTCCAGCCGATCCCCATACCGGCCCGGATTCTACAATTTTTCGGTATTCACACTGATCGTAACCTTTTCCGGGACTCATCCGATCAGCTTTTCGGTACTCGCATGGATTCCAGCCGATCCCCATACCGGCCCGGATTCTACACTTTTTCGGTACTCACACTGATTGTAACCTTTTCCGGGACTCATCCGATCAATTTTTCGGTACTCGCACGGATTCCAGCCGATCCCCATACCGGCCCGGATTCTACAATTTTTCGGTATTCACACTGATCGTAACCTTTTCCGGGACTCATCCGATCAGCTTTTCGGTACTCGCATGGATTCCAGCCGATCCCCATACCGGCCCGGATTCTACCATTTTTCGGTACTCACACTGATTGAAACCTTTTCCGGGACTCATCCGATCAGCTTTTCGGTACTCGCACGGATTCCAGCTGATCCCCATACCGGCCCGGATTCTACCATTTTTCGGTATTCACACTGATCGTAACCTTTTCCGGGACTCATCCGATCAGCTTTTCAGTACTCGCACGGATTCCAGCCGATCCCCATACCGGCCCGGATTCTACCATTTTTCGGTACTCACACTGATTGAAACCTTTTCCGGGACTCATCCGATCAGCTTTTCGGTACTCGCACGGATTGCTGCCGATCCCGATACTAGCCCGGATTCTACCATTTTTCGGTATTCACACTGATTGTAACCTTTTCCGGGACTCTTCCGATCAGTTTTTCGGTACTCGCACGGATTGCTGTCGATCCCGATACGGGCCCGGATTCTACCATTTTTCGGTATTCACACTGATCGTAACCTTTTCCGGGACTCATCCGATCAGCTTTTCGGTACTCGCACGGATTGCTGCCGATCCCGATACTGGCCCGGATTCTACAATTTTTCGGTATTCACACTGATCGTAACCTTTTCCGGGACTCATCCGATCAGCTTTTCGGTACTCGCACGAATTCCAGCCGATCCCCATACCGGCCCGGATTCTACCATTTTTCGGTATTCACACTGATCGTAACCTTTTCCGGGACTCATCCGATCAGCTTTTCGGTACTCGCATGGATTCCAGCCGATCCCCATACCGGCCCGGATTCTACCATTTTTCGGTACTCACACTGATTGAAACCTTTTCCGGGACTCATCCGATCAGCTTTTCGGTACTCGCACGGATTCCAGCCGATCCCCATACCGGCCCGGATTCTACAATTTTTCGGTATTCACACTGATCGTAACCTTTTCCGGGACTCATCCGATCAGCTTTTCGGTACTCGCATGGATTCCAGCCGATCCCCATACCGGCCCGGATTCTACACTTTTTCGGTACTCACACTGATTGTAACCTTTTCCGGGACTCATCCGATCAATTTTTCGGTACTCGCACGGATTCCAGCCGATCCCCATACCGGCCCGGATTCTACAATTTTTCGGTATTCACACTGATCGTAACCTTTTCCGGGACTCATCCGATCAGCTTTTCGGTACTCGCATGGATTCCAGCCGATCCCCATATCGGCCCGGATTCTACCATTTTTCGGTATTCACACTGATGGTAACCTTTTCCGGGACTCATCCGATCAGCTTTTCGGTACTCGCACGGATTGCTGCCGATCCCGATACTAGCCCGGATTCTACCATTTTTCGGTATTCACACTGATTGTAACCTTTTCCGGGACTCTTCCGATCAGTTTTTCGGTACTCGCACGGATTGCTGTCGATCCCGATGCGGGCCCGGATTCTACCATTTTTCGGTATTCACACTGATTGTAACCTTTTCCGGGACTCATCCGATCAGCTTTTCGGTACTCGCACGGATTGCTGCCGATCCCGATACTGGCCCGGATTCTACCATTTTTCGGTATTCACACTGATCGTAACCTTTTCCGGGACTCATCCGATCAGCTTTTCGGTACTCGCACGGATTGCTGCCGATCCCGATACTCGCCCGGATTCTACCATTTTTCGGTATTCACACTGATTGTAACCTTTTCCGGGACTCTTCCGATCAGTTTTTCGGTACTCGCACGGATTGCTGTCGATCCCGATGCGGGCCCGGATTCTACCATTTTTCGGTATTCACACTGATTGTAACCTTTTCCGGGACTCATCCGATCAGCTTTTCGGTACTCGCACGGATTGCTGCCGATCCCGATACTGGCCCGGATTCTACCATTTTTCGGTATTCACACTGATCGTAACCTTTTCCGGGACTCATCCGATCAGCTTTTCGGTACTCGCACGGATTGCTGCCGATCCCGATACTCGCCCGGATTCTACTATTTTTCGGTATTCACACTGATTGTAACCTTTTCCGGGACTCTTCCGATTAGTTTTTCGGTACTCGCACGGATTGCTGTCGATCCCGATGCGGGCCCGGATTCTACCATTTTTCGGTATTCACACTGATTGTAACCTTTTCCGGGACTCATCCGATCAGCTTTTCGGTACTCGCACGGATTGCTGCCGATCCCGATACTGGCCCGGATTCTACCATTTTTCGGTATTCACACTGATGGTAACCTTTTCCGGGACTCATCCGATCAATTTTTCGGTACTCGCACGGATTCCAGCCGATCCCCATACCGGCCCGGATTCTACCATTTTTCGGTATTCACACTGATCGTAACCTTTTCCGGGACTCATCCGATCAGCTTTTCGGTACTCGCACGGATTCCAGCCGATCCCCATACCGGCCCGGATTCTACAATTTTTCGGTATTCACACGGATCGTAACCTTTTCCGGGACTCATCCGATCAGCTTTTCGGTACTCGCACGGATTCCAGCCGATCCCCATACCAGCCCGGATTCTACAATTTTTCGGTATTCACACCGATCGTAACCTTTTCCGGGACTCATCCGATCAGCTTTTCGGTACTCGCATGGATTCCAGCCGATCCCCATACCGGCCCGGATTCTACCATTTCTCGGTACTCACACTGATTGAAACCTTTTCCGGGACTCATCCGATCAGCTTTTCGGTACTCGCACGGATTCCAGCCGATCCCCATACCGGCCCGGATTCTACCATTTTTCGGTATTCACACTGATCGTAACCTTTTCCGGGACTCATCCGATCAGCTTTTCGGTACTCGCACGGATTCCAGCCGATCCCCATACCGGCCCGGATTCAACAATTTTTCGGTATTCACACTGATCGTAACCTTTTCCGGGACTCATCCGATCAGCTTTTCGGTACTCGCATGGATTCCAGCCGATCCCCATACCGGCCCGGATTCTACCATTTTTCGGTACTCACACTGATTGAAACCTTTTCCGGGACTCATCCGATCAGCTTTTCGGTACTCGCACGGATTCCAGCCGATCCCCATACCGGCCCGGATTCTACCATTTTTTGGTATTCACACTGATCGTAACCTTTTCCGGGACTCATCCGATCAGCTTTTCGGTACTCGCACGGATTCCAGCCGATCCCCATACCGGCCCGGATTCTACAATTTTTCGGTATTCACACCGATCGTAACCTTTTCCGGGACTTATCCGATCAGCTTTTCGGTACTCGCATGGATTCCAGCCGATCCCCATACCGGCCCGGATTCTACCATTTTTCGGTACTCACACTGATTGAAACCTTTTCCGGGACTCATCCGATCAGCTTTTCGGTACTCGCACGGATTCCAGCCGATCCCCATACCGGCCCGGATTCTACCATTTTTCGGTATTCACACTGATCGTAACCTTTTCCGGGACTCATCCGATCAGCTTTTCGGTACTCGCACGGATTCCAACCGATCCCCATACCGGCCCGGATTCTACAATTTTTCGGTATTCACACTGATCGTAACCTTTTCCGGGACTCATCCGATCAGCTTTTCGGTACTCGCATGGATTCCAGCCGATCCCCATACCGGCCCGGATTCTACCATTTTTCGGTACTCACACTGATTGAAACCTTTTCCGGGACTCATCCGATCAGCTTTTCGGTACTCGCACGGATTCCAGCCGATCCCCATACCGGCCCGGATTCTACCATTTTTCGGTATTCACACTGATCGTAACCTTTTCCGGGACTCATCCGATCAGCTTTTCAGTACTCGCACGGATTCCAGCCGATCCCCATACCGGCCCGGATTCTACCATTTTTCGGTACTCACACTGATTGAAACCTTTTCCGGGACTCATCCGATCAGCTTTTCGGTACTCGCACGGATTGCTGCCGATCCCGATACTAGCCCGGATTCTACCATTTTTCGGTATTCACACTGATTGTAACCTTTTCCGGGACTCTTCCGATCAGTTTTTCGGTACTCGCACGGATTGCTGTCGATCCCGATACGGGCCCGGATTCTACCATTTTTCGGTATTCACTCTGATCGTAACCTTTTCCGGGACTCATCCGATCAGCTTTTCGGTACTCGCACGGATTCCAGCCGATCCCCATACCGGCCCGGATTCTACAATTTTTCGGTATTCACACTGATCGTAACCTTTTCCGGGACTCATCCGATCAGCTTTTCGGTACTCGCACGGATTCCAGCCGATCCCCATACCGGCCCGGATTCTACCATTTTTCGGTACTCGCATGGATTCCAGCCGATCCCCATACCGGCCCGGATTCTACCATTTATCGGTATTCACACTGATCGTAACCTTTTCCGGGACTCATCCGATCAGCTTTTCGGTACTCGCATGGATTCCAGCCGATCCCCATACCGGCCCGGATTCTACCATTTTTCGGTACTCACACTGATTGAAACCTTTTCCGGGACTCATCCGATCAGCTTTTCGGTACTCGCACGGATTCCAGCCGATCCCCATACCGGCCCGGATTCTACCATTTTTCGGTATTCACACTGATCGTAACCTTTTCCGGGACTCATCCGATCAGCTTTTCGGTACTCGCACGGATTCCAGCCGATCCCCATACCGGCCCGGATTCAACAATTTTTCGGTATTCACACTGATCGTAACCTTTTCCGGGACTCATCCGATCAGCTTTTCGGTACTCGCATGGATTCCAGCCGATCCCCATACCGGCCCGGATTCTACCATTTTTCGGTACTCACACTGATTGAAACCTTTTCCGGGACTCATCCGATCAGCTTTTCGGTACTCGCACGGATTCCAGCCGATCCCCATACCGGCCCGGATTCTACCATTTTTCGGTATTCACACTGATCGTAACCTTTTCCGGGACTCATCCGATCAGCTTTTCGGTACTCGCACGGATTCCAGCCGATCCCCATACCGGCCCGGATTCTACAATTTTTCGGTATTCACACCGATCGTAACCTTTTCCGGGACTTATCCGATCAGCTTTTCGGTACTCGCATGGATTCCAACCGATCCCCATACCGGCCCGGATTCTACCATTTTTCGGTACTCACACTGATTGAAACCTTTTCCGGGACTCATCCGATCAGCTTTTCGGTACTCGCACGGATTCCAGCCGATCCCCATACCGGCCCGGATTCTACCATTTTTCGGTATTCACACTGATCGTAACCTTTTCCGGGACTCATCCGATCAGCTTTTCGGTACTCGCACGGATTCCAACCGATCCCCATACCGGCCCGGATTCTACAATTTTTCGGTATTCACACTGATCGTAACCTTTTCCGGGACTCATCCGATCAGCTTTTCGGTACTCGCATGGATTCCAGCCGATCCCCATACCGGCCCGGATTCTACCATTTTTCGGTACTCACACTGATTGAAACCTTTTCCGGGACTCATCCGATCAGCTTTTCGGTACTCGCACGGATTCCAGCCGATCCCCATACCGGCCCGGATTCTACCATTTTTCGGTATTCACACTGATCGTAACCTTTTCCGGGACTCATCCGATCAGCTTTTCAGTACTCGCACGGATTCCAGCCGATCCCCATACCGGCCCGGATTCTACCATTTTTCGGTACTCACACTGATTGAAACCTTTTCCGGGACTCATCCGATCAGCTTTTCGGTACTCGCACGGATTGCTGCCGATCCCGATACTAGCCCGGATTCTACCATTTTTCGGTATTCACACTGATTGTAACCTTTTCCGGGACTCTTCCGATCAGTTTTTCGGTACTCGCACGGATTGCTGTCGATCCCGATACGGGCCCGGATTCTACCATTTTTCGGTATTCACACTGATCGTAACCTTTTCCGGGACTCATCCGATCAGCTTTTCGGTACTCGCACGGATTCCAGCCGATCCCCATACCGGCCCGGATTCTACAATTTTTCGGTATTCACACTGATCGTAACCTTTTCCGGGACTCATCCGATCAGCTTTTCGGTACTCGCACGGATTTCAGCCGATCCCCATACCGGCCCGGATTCTACCATTTTTCGGTACTCGCATGGATTCCAGCCGATCCCCATACCGGCCCGGATTCTACCATTTATCGGTATTCACACTGATCGTAACCTTTTCCGGGACTCATCCGATCAGCTTTTCGGTACTCGCATGGATTCCAGCCGATCCCCATACCGGCCCGGATTCTACCATTTTTCGGTACTCACACTGATTGAAACCTTTTCCGGGACTCATCCGATCAGCTTTTCGATACTCGCACGGATTCCAGCCGATCCCCATACCGGCCCGGATTCTACAATTTTTCGGTATTCACACTGATCGTAACCTTTTCCGGGACTCATCCGATCAGCTTTTCGGTACTCGCATGGATTCCAGCCGATCCCCATACCGGCCCGGATTCTACCATTTTTCGGTACTCACACTGATTGAAACCTTTTCCGGGACTCATCCGATCAGCTTTTCGGTACTCGCACGGATTCCAGCCGATCCCCATACCGGCCCGGATTCTACCATTTTTCGGTATTCACACTGATCGTAACCTTTTCCGGGACTCATCCGATCAGCTTTTCGGTACTCGCACGGATTCCAGCCGATCCCCATACTGGCCCGGATTCTACCATTTTTCGGTACTCGCATGGATTCCAGCCGATCCCCATACCGGCCCGGATTCTACCATTTATCGGTATTCACACTGATCGTAACCTTTTCCGGGACTCATCCGATCAGCTTTTCGGTACTCGCATGGATTCCAGCCGATCCCCATACCGGCCCGGATTCTACCATTTTTCGGTACACACACTGATTGAAACCTTTTCCGGGACTCACCCGATTAGCTTTTCGGTACTCGCACGGATTGTAGCCGATCCCCATACCGGCTCGGATTCTACCATTTTTCGGTATTCACACTGATTGTAACCTTTTCCGGGACTCACCCGATCAGTTTTTCGGCACTCGCACGGATTGCTGCCGATCCAGATACTCGCTCGGATTCTACCATTTTTCGGTATTCACACTGATTGTAACCTTTTCCGGGACTCATCCGATCAGTTTTTCGGTACTCGCACGGATTGCTACCGATCCCGATACTGGCCCGGATTCTACCATTTTTTGGTATTCACACTGATTGTAACCTTTTCCGGGACTCATCCGATCAGCTTTTCGGTACTCGCACGGATTGCTGCCGATCCCGATACTCGCCCGGATTCTACCATTTTTCGGTATTCACACTGATTGTAACCTTTTCCGGGACTCTTCCGATCAGTTTTTCGGTACTCGCACGGATTGCTGTCGATCCCGATGCGGGCCCGGATTCTACCATTTTTCGGTATTCACACTGATGGTAACCTTTTCCGGGACTCATCCGATCAGCTTTTCGGTACTCGCACGGATTGCTGCCGATCCCGATACTGGCCCGGATTCTACCATTTTTCGGTATTCACACTGATCGTAACCTTTTCCGGGACTCATCCGATCAGCTTTTCGGTACTCGCACGGATTGCTGCCGATCCCGATACTCGCCCGGATTCTACTATTTTTCGGTATTCACACTAATTGTAACCTTTTCCGGGACTCTTCCGATTAGTTTTTCGGTACTCGCACGGATTGCTGTCGATCCCGATGCGGGCCCGGATTCTACCATTTTTCGGTATTCACACTGATTGTAACCTTTTCCGGGACTCATCCGATCAGCTTTTCGGTACTCGCACGGATTGCTGCCGATCCCGATACTGGCCCGGATTCTACCATTTTTCGGTATTCACACTGATGGTAACCTTTTCCGGGACTCATCCGATCAATTTTTCGGTACTCGCACGGATTCCAGCCGATCCCCATACCGGCCCGGATTCTACCATTTTTCGGTATTCACACTGATCGTAACCTTTTCCGGGACTCATCCGATCAGCTTTTCGGTACTCGCACGGATTCCAGCCGATCCCCATACCGGCCCGGATTCTACAATTTTTCGGTATTCACACGGATCGTAACCTTTTCCGGGACTCATCCGATCAGCTTTTCGGTACTCGCACGGATTCCAGCCGATCCCCATACCAGCCCGGATTCTACAATTTTTCGGTATTCACACCGATCGTAACCTTTTCCGGGACTCATCCGATCAGCTTTTCGGTACTCGCACGGATTGCTGCCGATCCCGATACTCGCCCGGATTCTACCATTTTTCGGTATTCACACTGATTGTATCCTTTTCCGGGACTCACCCGATCAGCTTTTCGGTACTCGCACGGATTCCAGCCGATCCCCAAACCGGCCCGGATTCTACCATTTTTCGGTATTCACACTGATTGTAACCTTTTCCGGGACTCATCCGATCAGTTTTTCGGTACTCGCACGGATTGCTGCCGATCCCGATACTGGCCCGGATTCTACCATTTTTCGGTATTCACACTGATTGTAACCTTTTCCGGGACTCACCCGATCAGCTTTTCGGTACTCGCACGGATTGCTGCCGATCCCGATACTCGCCCGGATTCTACCATTTTTCGGTACTCACACTGATTGTAACCTTTTCCGGGACTCACCCGATCTGCTTTTCGGTACTCACACGGATTCCAGCCGATCCCCATACCGGCCCGGATTATACCATTTTTCGGTACTCACACTGATTGTAACCTTTTCCGGGACTCATCCGATCAGCTTTTCGGTACTCGCACGGATTGCTGCCGATCCCGATACTCGCCCGGATTCTACCATTTTTCGGTATTCACACTTATTGTAACCTTTTCCGGGACTCACCCGATCAGCTTTTCGGTACTCGCACGGATTGCTGCCGATCCCCATACTCGCCCGGATTCTACCATTTTTTGGTATTCACAGTGATTGTAACCTTTTCCGGGACTCACCCGATCAGCTTTTCGGTACTCGCACGGATTGTAGCAAATCCCGATACTAGCCTGGATTCTACAATTTTTCGATATTCACACTGATTGTAACCTTTTCCGGGACTCACCCGATCAGCTTTTCGGTACTCGAACGGATTCCAGCCGATCCCCATACCGGCTCGGATTCTACCATTTTTCGATATTCACACTGATTGTAACCTTTTCCGGGACTCATCCGATCAGCTTTTCGGTACTCGCACGGATTCCAGCCGATCCCCAAACCGGCCCGGATTCTACCATTTTTCGGTATTCACACTGATTGTAACCTTTTCCGGGACTCATCCGATCAGCTTTTCGGTACTCGCACGGATTCCAGCCGATCCCCATACCGGCCCGGATTCTACCATTTTTTGGTATTCACAGTGATTGTAACCTTTTCCGGGACTCACCCGATCAGCTTTTCGGTACTCGCACGGATTGTAGCAAATCCCGATACTAGCCTGGATTCTACAATTTTTCGATATTCACACTGATTGTAACCTTTTCCGGGACTCACCCGATCTGCTTTTCGGTACTCGCACGGATTGCTGCCGATCCCGATACTCGCCCGGATTCTACCATTTTTCGGTATTCACACTTATTGTAACCTTTTCCGGGACTCACCCGATCAGCTTTTCGGTACTCGCACGGATTCCAGCCGATCCCCATACCGGGACGGATTCTACCATTTTTCGGTATTCACACTGATTGTATCCTTTTCCGGGACTCACCCGATCAGCTTTTCGGTACTCGCACGGATTCCAGCCGATCCCCAAACCGGCCCGGATTCTACCATTTTTCGGTATTCACACTGATTGTAACCTTTTCCGGGACTCATCCGATCAGCTTTTCGGTACTCGCACGGATTGCTGCCGATCCCGATATTGGCCCGGATTCTACCATTTTTCGGTATTCACACTGATTGTAACCTTTTCCGGGACTCATCCGATCAGCTTTTCGGTACTCGCACGGATTGCTGCCGATCCCGATATTGGCCCGGATTCTACCATTTTTCGGTACTCACACTGATTGAAACCTTTTCCGGGACTCACCCGATCAGCTTTTCGGTACTCGAACGGATTCCAGCCGATCCCCATACCGGCTCGGATTCTACCATTTTTCGGTATTCACACTGATTGTAACCTTTTCCGGGACTCACTCGATCAGCTTTTCGGTACTCGCACGGATTGTAGCAAATCCCGATACTGGCCTGGATTCTACAATTTTTCGGTATTCACACTGATTGTAACCTTTTCCGCGACTCACCCGATCAGCTTTTCGGTACTCGCACGGATTCCAGCCGATCCCCATACCGGCCCGGATTCTACCATTTTTCGGTATTCACACTGATTGTAACCTTTTCCGGGACTCACCCGATCAGCTTTTCGGTACTCGCACGGATTCCAGCCGATCCCCATACCGGCCCGGATTCTACCATTTTTCGGTACTCACACTGATTGTAGCCTTTTCCGGGACTCATCCGATCAGCTTTTCGGTACTCGCACGGATTGCTGCCGATCCCGATACTCGCCCGGATTCTACCATTTTTCGGTGTTCACACTTATTGTAACCTTTTCCGGGACTCATCCGATCAGCTTTTCGGTACTCGCACGGATTCCAGCCGATCCCCATACCGGCCCGGATTCTACAATTTTTCGGTATTCACACTGATCGTAACCTTTTCCGGGACTCATCCGATCAGCTTTTCGGTACTCGCACGGATTCCAGCCGATCCCCATACCGGCCCGGATTCTACCATTTTTCGGTACTCGCATGGATTCCAGCCGATCCCCATACCGGCCCGGATTCTACCATTTATCGGTATTCACACTGATCGTAACCTTTTCCGGGACTCATCCGATCAGCTTTTCGGTACTCGCATGGATTCCAGCCGATCCCCATACCGGCCCGGATTCTACCATTTTTCGGTACTCACACTGATTGAAACCTTTTCCGGGACTCATCCGATCAGCTTTTCGGTACTCGCACGGATTCCAGCCGATCCCCATACCGGCCCGGATTCTACCATTTTTCGGTATTCACACTGATCGTAACCTTTTCCGGGACTCATCCGATCAGCTTTTCGGTACTCGCACGGATTCCAGCCGATCCCCATACCGGCCCGGATTCAACAATTTTTCGGTATTCACACTGATCGTAACCTTTTCCGGGACTCATCCGATCAGCTTTTCGGTACTCGCATGGATTCCAGCCGATCCCCATACCGGCCCGGATTCTACCATTTTTCGGTACTCACACTGATTGAAACCTTTTCCGGGACTCATCCGATCAGCTTTTCGGTACTCGCACGGATTCCAGCCGATCCCCATACCGGCCCGGATTCTACCATTTTTCGGTATTCACACTGATCGTAACCTTTTCCGGGACTCATCCGATCAGCTTTTCGGTACTCGCACGGATTCCAGCCGATCCCCATACCGGCCCGGATTCTACAATTTTTCGGTATTCACACCGATCGTAACCTTTTCCGGGACTTATCCGATCAGCTTTTCGGTACTCGCATGGATTCCAACCGATCCCCATACCGGCCCGGATTCTACCATTTTTCGGTACTCACACTGATTGAAACCTTTTCCGGGACTCATCCGATCAGCTTTTCGGTACTCGCACGGATTCCAGCCGATCCCCATACCGGCCCGGATTCTACCATTTTTCGGTATTCACACTGATCGTAACCTTTTCCGGGACTCATCCGATCAGCTTTTCGGTACTCGCACGGATTCCAACCGATCCCCATACCGGCCCGGATTCTACAATTTTTCGGTATTCACACTGATCGTAACCTTTTCCGGGACTCATCCGATCAGCTTTTCGGTACTCGCATGGATTCCAGCCGATCCCCATACCGGCCCGGATTCTACCATTTTTCGGTACTCACACTGATTGAAACCTTTTCCGGGACTCATCCGATCAGCTTTTCGGTACTCGCACGGATTCCAGCCGATCCCCATACCGGCCCGGATTCTACCATTTTTCGGTATTCACACTGATCGTAACCTTTTCCGGGACTCATCCGATCAGCTTTTCAGTACTCGCACGGATTCCAGCCGATCCCCATACCGGCCCGGATTCTACCATTTTTCGGTACTCACACTGATTGAAACCTTTTCCGGGACTCATCCGATCAGCTTTTCGGTACTCGCACGGATTGCTGCCGATCCCGATACTAGCCCGGATTCTACCATTTTTCGGTATTCACACTGATTGTAACCTTTTCCGGGACTCTTCCGATCAGTTTTTCGGTACTCGCACGGATTGCTGTCGATCCCGATACGGGCCCGGATTCTACCATTTTTCGGTATTCACACTGATCGTAACCTTTTCCGGGACTCATCCGATCAGCTTTTCGGTACTCGCACGGATTCCAGCCGATCCCCATACCGGCCCGGATTCTACAATTTTTCGGTATTCACACTGATCGTAACCTTTTCCGGGACTCATCCGATCAGCTTTTCGGTACTCGCACGGATTTCAGCCGATCCCCATACCGGCCCGGATTCTACCATTTTTCGGTACTCGCATGGATTCCAGCCGATCCCCATACCGGCCCGGATTCTACCATTTATCGGTATTCACACTGATCGTAACCTTTTCCGGGACTCATCCGATCAGCTTTTCGGTACTCGCATGGATTGCAGCCGATCCCCATACCGGCCCGGATTCTACCATTTTTCGGTACTCACACTGATTGAAACCTTTTCCGGGACTCATCCGATCAGCTTTTCGATACTCGCACGGATTCCAGCCGATCCCCATACCGGCCCGGATTCTACAATTTTTCGGTATTCACACTGATCGTAACCTTTTCCGGGACTCATCCGATCAGCTTTTCGGTACTCGCATGGATTCCAGCCGATCCCCATACCGGCCCGGATTCTACCATTTTTCGGTACTCACACTGATTGAAACCTTTTCCGGGACTCATCCGATCAGCTTTTCGGTACTCGCACGGATTCCAGCCGATCCCCATACCGGCCCGGATTCTACCATTTTTCGGTATTCACACTGATCGTAACCTTTTCCGGGACTCATCCGATCAGCTTTTCGGTACTCGCACGGATTCCAGCCGATCCCCATACTGGCCCGGATTCTACCATTTTTCGGTACTCGCATGGATTCCAGCCGATCCCCATACCGGCCCGGATTCTACCATTTATCGGTATTCACACTGATCGTAACCTTTTCCGGGACTCATCCGATCAGCTTTTCGGTACTCGCATGGATTCCAGCCGATCCCCATACCGGCCCGGATTCTACCATTTTTCGGTACACACACTGATTGAAACCTTTTCCGGGACTCACCCGATTAGCTTTTCGGTACTCGCACGGATTGTAGCCGATCCCCATACCGGCTCGGATTCTACCATTTTTCGGTATTCACACTGATTGTAACCTTTTCCGGGACTCACCCGATCAGTTTTTCGGCACTCGCACGGATTGCTGCCGATCCAGATACTCGCTCGGATTCTACCATTTTTCGGTATTCACACTGATTGTAACCTTTTCCGGGACTCATCCGATCAGTTTTTCGGTACTCGCACGGATTGCTACCGATCCCGATACTGGCCCGGATTCTACCATTTTTTGGTATTCACACTGATTGTAACCTTTTCCGGGACTCATCCGATCAGCTTTTCGGTACTCGCACGGATTGCTGCCGATCCCGATACTCGCCCGGATTCTACCATTTTTCGGTATTCACACTGATTGTAACCTTTTCCGGGACTCTTCCGATCAGTTTTTCGGTACTCGCACGGATTGCTGTCGATCCCGATGCGGGCCCGGATTCTACCATTTTTCGGTATTCACACTGATGGTAACCTTTTCCGGGACTCATCCGATCAGCTTTTCGGTACTCGCACGGATTGCTGCCGATCCCGATACTGGCCCGGATTCTACCATTTTTCGGTATTCACACTGATCGTAACCTTTTCCGGGACTCATCCGATCAGCTTTTCGGTACTCGCACGGATTGCTGCCGATCCCGATACTCGCCCGGATTCTACTATTTTTCGGTATTCACACTAATTGTAACCTTTTCCGGGACTCTTCCGATTAGTTTTTCGGTACTCGCACGGATTGCTGTCGATCCCGATGCGGGCCCGGATTCTACCATTTTTCGGTATTCACACTGATTGTAACCTTTTCCGGGACTCATCCGATCAGCTTTTCGGTACTCGCACGGATTGCTGCCGATCCCGATACTGGCCCGGATTCTACCATTTTTCGGTATTCACACTGATGGTAACCTTTTCCGGGACTCATCCGATCAATTTTTCGGTACTCGCACGGATTCCAGCCGATCCCCATACCGGCCCGGATTCTACCATTTTTCGGTATTCACACTGATCGTAACCTTTTCCGGGACTCATCCGATCAGCTTTTCGGTACTCGCACGGATTCCAGCCGATCCCCATACCGGCCCGGATTCTACAATTTTTCGGTATTCACACGGATCGTAACCTTTTCCGGGACTCATCCGATCAGCTTTTCGGTACTCGCACGGATTCCAGCCGATCCCCATACCAGCCCGGATTCTACAATTTTTCGGTATTCACACCGATCGTAACCTTTTCCGGGACTCATCCGATCAGCTTTTCGGTACTCGCACGGATTGCTGCCGATCCCGATACTCGCCCGGATTCTACCATTTTTCGGTATTCACACTGATTGTATCCTTTTCCGGGACTCACCCGATCAGCTTTTCGGTACTCGCACGGATTCCAGCCGATCCCCAAACCGGCCCGGATTCTACCATTTTTCGGTATTCACACTGATTGTAACCTTTTCCGGGACTCATCCGATCAGTTTTTCGGTACTCGCACGGATTGCTGCCGATCCCGATACTGGCCCGGATTCTACCATTTTTCGGTATTCACACTGATTGTAACCTTTTCCGGGACTCACCCGATCAGCTTTTCGGTACTCGCACGGATTGCTGCCGATCCCGATACTCGCCCGGATTCTACCATTTTTCGGTACTCACACTGATTGTAACCTTTTCCGGGACTCACCCGATCTGCTTTTCGGTACTCACACGGATTCCAGCCGATCCCCATACCGGCCCGGATTATACCATTTTTCGGTACTCACACTGATTGTAACCTTTTCCGGGACTCATCCGATCAGCTTTTCGGTACTCGCACGGATTGCTGCCGATCCCGATACTCGCCCGGATTCTACCATTTTTCGGTATTCACACTTATTGTAACCTTTTCCGGGACTCACCCGATCAGCTTTTCGGTACTCGCACGGATTGCTGCCGATCCCCATACTCGCCCGGATTCTACCATTTTTTGGTATTCACAGTGATTGTAACCTTTTCCGGGACTCACCCGATCAGCTTTTCGGTACTCGCACGGATTGTAGCAAATCCCGATACTAGCCTGGATTCTACAATTTTTCGATATTCACACTGATTGTAACCTTTTCCGGGACTCACCCGATCAGCTTTTCGGTACTCGAACGGATTCCAGCCGATCCCCATACCGGCTCGGATTCTACCATTTTTCGATATTCACACTGATTGTAACCTTTTCCGGGACTCATCCGATCAGCTTTTCGGTACTCGCACGGATTCCAGCCGATCCCCAAACCGGCCCGGATTCTACCATTTTTCGGTATTCACACTGATTGTAACCTTTTCCGGGACTCATCCGATCAGCTTTTCGGTACTCGCACGGATTCCAGCCGATCCCCATACCGGCCCGGATTCTACCATTTTTTGGTATTCACAGTGATTGTAACCTTTTCCGGGACTCACCCGATCAGCTTTTCGGTACTCGCACGGATTGTAGCAAATCCCGATACTAGCCTGGATTCTACAATTTTTCGATATTCACACTGATTGTAACCTTTTCCGGGACTCACCCGATCTGCTTTTCGGTACTCGCACGGATTGCTGCCGATCCCGATACTCGCCCGGATTCTACCATTTTTCGGTATTCACACTTATTGTAACCTTTTCCGGGACTCACCCGATCAGCTTTTCGGTACTCGCACGGATTCCAGCCGATCCCCATACCGGGACGGATTCTACCATTTTTCGGTATTCACACTGATTGTATCCTTTTCCGGGACTCACCCGATCAGCTTTTCGGTACTCGCACGGATTCCAGCCGATCCCCAAACCGGCCCGGATTCTACCATTTTTCGGTATTCACACTGATTGTAACCTTTTCCGGGACTCATCCGATCAGCTTTTCGGTACTCGCACGGATTGCTGCCGATCCCGATATTGGCCCGGATTCTACCATTTTTCGGTATTCACACTGATTGTAACCTTTTCCGGGACTCATCCGATCAGCTTTTCGGTACTCGCACGGATTGCTGCCGATCCCGATATTGGCCCGGATTCTACCATTTTTCGGTACTCACACTGATTGAAACCTTTTCCGGGACTCACCCGATCAGCTTTTCGGTACTCGAACGGATTCCAGCCGATCCCCATACCGGCTCGGATTCTACCATTTTTCGGTATTCACACTGATTGTAACCTTTTCCGGGACTCACTCGATCAGCTTTTCGGTACTCGCACGGATTGTAGCAAATCCCGATACTGGCCTGGATTCTACAATTTTTCGGTATTCACACTGATTGTAACCTTTTCCGCGACTCACCCGATCAGCTTTTCGGTACTCGCACGGATTCCAGCCGATCCCCATACCGGCCCGGATTCTACCATTTTTCGGTATTCACACTGATTGTAACCTTTTCCGGGACTCACCCGATCAGCTTTTCGGTACTCGCACGGATTCCAGCCGATCCCCATACCGGCCCGGATTCTACCATTTTTCGGTACTCACACTGATTGTAGCCTTTTCCGGGACTCATCCGATCAGCTTTTCGGTACTCGCACGGATTGCTGCCGATCCCGATACTCGCCCGGATTCTACCATTTTTCGGTGTTCACACTTATTGTAACCTTTTCCGGGACTCACCCGATCAGCTTTTCGGTACTCGCACGGATTGCAGCCGATCCCCATACCGGCCCGGATTCTACCATTTTTCGGTACTCACTCTGATTGTAACCTTTTCCGGGACTCACCCGATCTGCTTTTCGGTACTCGCACGGATTCAAGCCGATCCCCATACCGGCCCGGATTCTACCATTTTTCGGTACTCACACTGATTGTAACCTTTTCCGGAACTCATCCGATCTGCTTTTCGGTACTCGCACGGATTGCTGCCGATCCCGATACTAGCCCGGATTCTACCATTTTTCGGTATTCACACTGATTGTAACCTTTTCCGGGACTCACCCGATCTGCTTTTCGGTACTCACACGGATTCCAGCCGATCCCCATACCGGCCCGGATTCTACCATTTTTCGGTACTCACACTGATTGTATCCTTTTCCGGGACTCATCCGATCAGCTTTTCGGTACTCGCTCGGATTGCTGCCGATCCCGATACTCGCCCGGATTCTACCATTTTTCGGTATTCACACTTATTGTAACCTTTTCCGGGACTCACCCGATCAGCTTTTCGGTACTCGCACGGATTGCTGCCGATCCCCATACTCGCCCGGATTCTACCATTTTTTGGTATTCACAGTGATTGTAACCTTTTCCGGGACTCACCCGATCAGCTTTTCGGTACTCGCACGGATTGTAGCAAATCCCGATACTAGCCTGGATTCTACAATTTTTCGATATTCACACTGATTGTAACCTTTTCCGGGACTCACCCGATCTGCTTTTCGGTACTCGCACGGATTCCAGCCGATCCCCATACCGGCCCGGATTCTACCATTTTTCGGTACTCACACTGATTGAAACCTTTTCCGGGACTCACCCGATCAGCTTTTCGGTACTCGAACGGATTCCAGCCGATCCCCATACCGGCTCGGATTCTACCATTTTTCGGTATTCACACTGATTGTAACCTTTTCCGGGACTCACTCGATCAGCTTTTCGGTACTCGCACGGATTGTAGCAAATCCCGATACTGGCCTGGATTCTACAATTTTTCGGTATTCACACTGATTGTAACCTTTTCCGCGACTCACCCGATCAGCTTTTCGGTACTCGCACGGATTCCAGCCGATCCCCATACCGGCCCGGATTCTACCATTTTTCGGTATTCACACTGATTGTAACCTTTTCCGGGACTCACCCGATCAGCTTTTCGGTACTCGCACGGATTCCAGCCGATCCCCATACCGGCCCGGATTCTACCATTTTTCGGTACTCACACTGATTGTAGCCTTTTCCGGGACTCATCCGATCAGCTTTTCGGTACTCGCACGGATTGCTGCCGATCCCGATACTCGCCCGGATTCTACCATTTTTCGGTGTTCACACTTATTGTAACCTTTTCCGGGACTCACCCGATCAGCTTTTCGGTACTCGCACGGATTGCAGCCGATCCCCATACCGGCCCGGATTCTACCATTTTTCGGTACTCACTCTGATTGTAACCTTTTCCGGGACTCACCCGATCTGCTTTTCGGTACTCGCACGGATTCCAGCCGATCCCCATACCGGCCCGGATTCTACCATTTTTCGGTACTCACACTGATTGTAACCTTTTCCGGGACTCATCCGATCAGCTTTTCGGTACTCGCACGGATTGCTGCCGATTCCGATACTCGCCCGGATTCTACCATTTCTCGGTATTCACACTTATTGTAACCTTTTCCGGGACTCATCCGATCAGCTTTTCGGTACTCGCACGGATTGCTGCCGATCCCGATATTGGCCCGAATTCTACCATTTTTCGGTATTCACACTGATTGTAACCTTTTCCGGGACTCACCCGATCAGCTTTTCGGCACTCGCACGGATTGCTGCCGATCCCGATACTCGCCCGGATTCTACTATTTTTGGGTATTCACACTGATTGTAACCTTTTCCGGGACTCATCCGATCAGCTTTTCGGTACTCGCACGGATT
This sequence comes from Vitis riparia x Vitis rupestris, assembly GCA_946000675.1. Classification (NCBI taxonomy): domain Eukaryota; kingdom Viridiplantae; phylum Streptophyta; class Magnoliopsida; order Vitales; family Vitaceae; genus Vitis; species Vitis riparia x Vitis rupestris. The sequence continues at coordinate 16,131,931 of OX253983.1, forward strand.
GCTGCCGATCCTGATACTGGCCCGGATTCTACCATTTTTCGGTATTCACACTGATTGTAACCTTTTCCGGGACTCATCCGATCAGTTTTTCGGTACTCGCACGGATTGCTGCCGATCCCCATACCGGCCCGGATTCTACCATTTTTCGGTATTCACACTGATTGTAACCTTTTCCGGGACTCATCCGATCAGTTTTTCGGTACTCGCACGGATTGCTGCCGATCCCGATACTGGCCCGGATTCTACCATTTTTCGGTATTCACACTGATTGTAACCTTTTCCGGGACTCACCCGATCAGCTTTTCGGTACTCGCACGGATTGCTGCCGATCCCGATACTCGCCCGGATTCTACCATTTTTCGGTATTCACACTTATTGTAACCTTTTCCGGGACTCACCCGATCAGCTTTTCGGTACTCGCACGGATTCCAGCCGATCCCCATACCGGGACGGATTCTACCATTTTTCGGTATTCACACTGATTGTATCCTTTTCCGGGACTCACCCGATCAGCTTTTCGGTACTCGCACGGATTCCAGCCGATCCCCAAACCGGCCCGGATTCTACCATTTTTCGGTATTCACACTGATTGTAACCTTTTCCGGGACTCATCCGATCAGCTTTTCGGTACTCGCACGGATTGCTGCCGATCCCGATATTGGCCCGGATTCTACCATTTTTCGGTATTCACACTGATTGTAACCTTTTCCGGGACTCATCCGATCAGCTTTTCGGTACTCGCACGGATTCCAGCCGATCCCCATACCGGCCCGGATTCTACCATTTTTTGGTATTCACAGTGATTGTAACCTTTTCCGGGACTCACCCGATCAGCTTTTCGGTACTCGCACGGATTGTAGCAAATCCCGATACTGGCCTGGATTCTACAATTTTTCGATATTCACACTGATTGTAACCTTTTCTGGGACTCATCCGATCAGCTTTTCGGTACTCGCACGGATTGCTGCCGATCCCGATATTGGCCCGAATTCTACCATTTTTCGGTATTCACACTGATTGTAACCTTTTCCGGGACTCACCCGATCAGCTTTTCGGCACTCGCACGGATTGCTGCCGATCCCGATACTCGCCCGGATTCTACTATTTTTGGGTATTCACACTGATTGTAACCTTTTCCGGGACTCACCCGATCAGCTTTTCGGTACTCAAACGGATTCCAGCCGATCCCCATACCGACTCGGATTCTACCATTTTTCGGTATTCACACTGATTGTAACCTTTTCCGGGACTCATCCGATCAGTTTTTCGGTACTCGCACGGATTGCTGCCGATCCCGATACTGGCCCGGATTCTACCATTTTTCGGTATTGACACCGATTGTAACCTTTTCCGGGACTCACCCGATCAGCTTTTCGGTACTCGAACGGATTCCAGCCGATCCCCATACCGGCTCGGATTCTACCATTTTTCGGTATTCACACTGATTGTAACCTTTTCCGGGACTCATCCGATCAGCTTTTCGGTACTCGCACGGATTGCTGCCGATCCCGATACTCGCCCGGATTCTACCATTTTTCGGTATTCACACTTATTGTAACCTTTTCCGGGACTCACCCGATCAGCTTTTCGGTACTCGCACGGATTCCAGCCGATCCCCATACCGGGACGGATTCTACCATTTTTCGGTATTCACACTGATTGTATCCTTTTCCGGGACTCACCCGATCAGCTTTTCGGTACTCGCACGGATTCAAGCCGATCCCCATACCGGCCCGGATTCTACCATTTTTCGGTACTCACACTGATTGTAACCTTTTCCGGAACTCATCCGATCTGCTTTTCGGTACTCGCACGGATTGCTGCCGATCCCGATACTAGCCCGGATTCTACCATTTTTCGGTATTCACACTGATTGTAACCTTTTCCGGGACTCACCCGATCTGCTTTTCGGTACTCACACGGATTCCAGCCGATCCCCATACCGGCCCGGATTATACCATTTTTCGGTACTCACACTGATTGTAACCTTTTCCGGGACTCATCCGATCAGCTTTTCGGTACTCGCACGGATTGCTGCCGATCCCGATACTCGCCCGGATTCTACCATTTTTCGGTATTCACACTTATTGTAACCTTTTCCGGGACTCACCCGATCAGCTTTTCGGTACTCGCACGGATTGCTGCCGATCCCCATACTCGCCCGGATTCTACCATTTTTTGGTATTCACAGTGATTGTAACCTTTTCCGGGACTCACCCGATCAGCTTTTCGGTACTCGCACGGATTGTAGCAAATCCCGATACTAGCCTGGATTCTACAATTTTTCGATATTCACACTGATTGTAACCTTTTCCGGGACTCACCCGATCAGCTTTTCGGTACTCGAACGGATTCCAGCCGATCCCCATACCGGCTCGGATTCTACCATTTTTCGATATTCACACTGATTGTAACCTTTTCCGGGACTCATCCGATCAGCTTTTCGGTACTCGCACGGATTCCAGCCGATCCCCAAACCGGCCCGGATTCTACCATTTTTCGGTATTCACACTGATTGTAACCTTTTCCGGGACTCATCCGATCAGCTTTTCGGTACTCGCACGGATTGCTGCCGATCCCGATATTGGCCCGGATTCTACCATTTTTCGGTATTCACACTGATTGTAACCTTTTCCGGGACTCATCCGATCAGCTTTTCGGTACTCGCACGGATTCCAGCCGATCCCCATACCGGCCCGGATTCTACCATTTTTTGGTATTCACAGTGATTGTAACCTTTTCCGGGACTCACCCGATCAGCTTTTCGGTACTCGCACGGATTGTAGCAAATCCCGATACTAGCCTGGATTCTACAATTTTTCGATATTCACACTGATTGTAACCTTTTCCGGGACTCACCCGATCTGCTTTTCGGTACTCGCACGGATTGCTGCCGATCCCGATACTCGCCCGGATTCTACCATTTTTCGGTATTCACACTTATTGTAACCTTTTCCGGGACTCACCCGATCAGCTTTTCGGTACTCGCACGGATTCCAGCCGATCCCCATACCGGGACGGATTCTACCATTTTTCGGTATTCACACTGATTGTATCCTTTTCCGGGACTCACCCGATCAGCTTTTCGGTACTCGCACGGATTCCAGCCGATCCCCAAACCGGCCCGGATTCTACCATTTTTCGGTATTCACACTGATTGTAACCTTTTCCGGGACTCATCCGATCAGCTTTTCGGTACTCGCACGGATTGCTGCCGATCCCGATATTGGCCCGGATTCTACCATTTTTCGGTATTCACACTGATTGTAACCTTTTCCGGGACTCATCCGATCAGCTTTTCGGTACTCGCACGGATTCCAGCCGATCCCCATACCGGCCCGGATTCTACCATTTTTTGGTATTCACAGTGATTGTAACCTTTTCCGGGACTCACCCGATCAGCTTTTCGGTACTCGCACGGATTGTAGCAAATCCCGATACTGGCCTGGATTCTACAATTTTTCGATATTCACACTGATTGTAACCTTTTCTGGGACTCATCCGATCAGCTTTTCGGTACTCGCACGGATTGCTGCCGATCCCGATATTGGCCCGAATTCTACCATTTTTCGGTATTCACACTGATTGTAACCTTTTCCGGGACTCACCCGATCAGCTTTTCGGCACTCGCACGGATTGCTGCCGATCCCGATACTCGCCCGGATTCTACTATTTTTGGGTATTCACACTGATTGTAACCTTTTCCGGGACTCACCCGATCAGCTTTTCGGTACTCAAACGGATTCCAGCCGATCCCCATACCGACTCGGATTCTACCATTTTTCGGTATTCACACTGATTGTAACCTTTTCCGGGACTCATCCGATCAGTTTTTCGGTACTCGCACGGATTCCAGCCGATCCCCATACCGGCCCGGATTCTACCATTTTTTGGTATTCACAGTGATTGTAACCTTTTCCGGGACTCACCCGATCAGCTTTTCGGTACTCGCACGGATTGTAGCAAATCCCGATACTAGCCTGGATTCTACAATTTTTCGATATTCACACTGATTGTAACCTTTTCCGGGACTCACCCGATCTGCTTTTCGGTACTCGCACGGATTCCAGCCGATCCCCATACCGGCCCGGATTCTACCATTTTTCGGTACTCACACTGATTGTAACCTTTTCCGGGACTCATCCGATCAGCTTTTCGGTACTCGCACGGATTGCTGCCGATCCTGATACTCGCCCGGATTCTACCATTTTTCGGTATTCACACTGATTGTAACCTTTTCCGGGACTCATCCGATCAGCTTTTCGGTACTCGCACGGATTGCTGCCGATCCCGATATTGGCCCGGATTCTACCATTTTTCGGTATTCACACTGATTGTAACCTTTTCCGGGACTCATCCGATCAGCTTTTCGGTACTCGCACGGATTCCAGCCGATCCCCATACCGGCCCGGATTCTACCATTTTTTGGTATTCACAGTGATTGTAACCTTTTCCGGGACTCACCCGATCAGCTTTTCGGTACTCGCACGGATTGTAGCAAATCCCGATACTGGCCTGGATTCTACAATTTTTCGATATTCACACTGATTGTAACCTTTTCTGGGACTCATCCGATCAGCTTTTCGGTACTCGCACGGATTGCTGCCGATCCCGATATTGGCCCGAATTCTACCATTTTTCGGTATTCACACTGATTGTAACCTTTTCCGGGACTCACCCGATCAGCTTTTCGGCACTCGCACGGATTGCTGCCGATCCCGATACTCGCCCGGATTCTACTATTTTTGGGTATTCACACTGATTGTAACCTTTTCCGGGACTCACCCGATCAGCTTTTCGGTACTCAAACGGATTCCAGCCGATCCCCATACCGACTCGGATTCTACCACTTTTCGGTATTCACACTGATTGTAACCTTTTCCGGGACTCATCCGATCAGTTTTTCGGTACTCGCACGGATTGCTGCCGATCCCGATACTGGCCCGGATTCTACCATTTTTCGGTATTGACACTGATTGTAACCTTTTCCGGGACTCACCCGATCAGCTTTTCGGTACTCGAACGGATTCCAGCCGATCCCCATACCGGCTCGGATTCTACCATTTTTCGGTATTCACACTGATTGTAACCTTTTCCGGGACTCATCCGATCAGCTTTTCGGTACTCGCACGGATTGCTGCCGATCCCGATACTCGCCCGGATTCTACCATTTTTCGGTATTCACACTTATTGTAACCTTTTCCGGGACTCACCCGATCAGCTTTTCGGTACTCGCACGGATTCCAGCCGATCCCCATACTGGGACGGATTCTACCATTTTTCGGTATTCACACTGATTGTATCCTTTTCCGGGACTCACCCGATCAGCTTTTCGGTACTCGCACGGATTCAAGCCGATCCCCATACCGGCCCGGATTCTACCATTTTTCGGTACTCACACTGATTGTAACCTTTTCCGGAACTCATCCGATCTGCTTTTCGGTACTCGCACGGATTGCTGCCGATCCCGATACTAGCCCGGATTCTACCATTTTTCGGTATTCACACTGATTGTAACCTTTTCCGGGACTCACCCGATCTGCTTTTCGGTACTCACACGGATTCCAGCCGATCCCCATACCGGCCCGGATTCTACCATTTTTCGGTACTCACACTGATTGTAACCTTTTCCGGGACTCATCCGATCAGCTTTTCGGTACTCGCACGGATTGCTGCCGATCCCGATACTCGCCCGGATTCTACCATTTTTCGGTATTCACACTTATTGTAACCTTTTCCGGGACTCACCCGATCAGCTTTTCGGTACTCGCACGGATTGCTGCCGATCCCCATACTCGCCCGGATTCTACCATTTTTTGGTATTCACAGTGATTGTAACCTTTTCCGGGACTCACCCGATCAGCTTTTCGGTACTCGCACGGATTGTAGCAAATCCCGATACTAGCCTGGATTCTACAATTTTTCGATATTCACACTGATTGTAACCTTTTCCGGGACTCACCCGATCAGCTTTTCGGTACTCGAACGGATTCCAGCCGATCCCCATACCGGCTCGGATTCTACCATTTTTCGGTATTCACACTGATTGTAACCTTTTCCGGGACTCATCCGATCAGCTTTTCGGTACTCGCACGGATTCCAGCCGATCCCCAAACCGGCCCGGATTCTACCATTTTTCGGTATTCACACTGATTGTAACCTTTTCCGGGACTCATCCGATCAGCTTTTCGGTACTCGCACGGATTGCTGCCGATCCCGATATTGGCCCGGATTCTACCATTTTTCGGTATTCACACTGATTGTAACCTTTTCCGGGACTCATCCGATCAGCTTTTCGGTACTCGCACGGATTCCAGCCGATCCCCATACCGGCCCGGATTCTACCATTTTTTGGTATTCACAGTGATTGTAACCTTTTCCGGGACTCACCCGATCAGCTTTTCGGTACTCGCACGGATTGTAGCAAATCCCGATACTAGCCTGGATTCTACAATTTTTCGATATTCACACTGATTGTAACCTTTTCCGGGACTCACCCGATCTGCTTTTCGGTACTCGCACGGATTCCAGCCGATCCCCATACCGGCCCGGATTCCACCATTTTTCGGTACTCACACTGATTGTAACCTTTTCCGGGACTCATCCGATCAGCTTTTCGGTACTCGCACGGATTGCTGCCGATCCTGATACTCGCCCGGATTCTACCATTTTTCGGTGTTCACACTTATTGTAACCTTTTCCGGGACTCACCCGATCAACTTTTCGGTACTCGCACGGATTGCAGCCGATCCCCATACCGGCCCGGATTCTACCATTTTTCGGTACTCACTCTGATTGTAACCTTTTCCGGGACTCACCCGATCTGCTTTTCGGTACTCGCACGGATTCCAGCCGATCCCCAAACCGGCCCGGATGCTACCATTTTTCGGTATTCACACTGATTGTAACCTTTTCCGGGACTCATCCGATCAGCTTTTCGGTACTCGCACGGATTGCTGCCGATCCCGATACTGGCCCGGATTCTACCATTTTTCGGTATTCACACTGATTGTAACCTTTTCCGGGACTCATCCGATCAGATTTTCGGTACTCGCACGGATTCCAGCCGATCCCCATACCGGCCCGGATTCTACCATTTTTCGGTATTCACACTGATTGTAACCTTTTCCGGGACTCATCCGATCAGTTTTTCGGTACTCGCACGGATTGCTGCCGATCCCGATACTGGCCCGGATTCTACCATTTTTCGGTATTCACACTGATTGTAACCTTTTCCGGGACTCACCCGATCAGCTTTTCGGTACTCGAACGGATTCCAGCCGATCCCCATACCGGCTCGGATTCTACCATTTTTCGGTATTCACACTGATTGTAACCTTTTCCGGGACTCATCCGATCAGCTTTTCGGTACTCGCACGGATTCCAGCCGATCCCCAAACCGGCCCGGATTCTACCATTTTTCGGTATTCACACTGATTGTAACCTTTTTCGGGACTCATCCGATCAGCTTTTCGGTACTCGCACGGATTGCTGCCGATCCCGATATTGGCCCGGATTCTACCATTTTTCGGTATTCACACTGATTGTAACCTTTTCCGGGACTCATCCGATCAGCTTTTCGGTACTCGCACGGATTCCAGCCGATCCCCATACCGGCCCGGATTCTACCATTTTTCGGTATTCACACTGATTGTAACCTTTTCCGGGACTCACCCGATCAGCTTTTCGGTACTCGAACGGATTCCAGCCGATCCCCATACCGGCTCGGATTCTACCATTTTTCGGTATTCACACTGATTGTAACCTTTTCCGGGACTCATCCGATCAGCTTTTCGGTACTCGCACGGATTCCAGCCGATCCCCAAACCGGCCCGGATTCTACCATTTTTCGGTATTCACACTGATTGTAACCTTTTCCGGGACTCATCCGATCAGCTTTTCGGTACTCGCACGGATTCCAGCCGATCCCCAAACCGGCCCGGATGCTACCATTTTTCGGTATTCACACTGATTGTAACCTTTTCCGGGACTCATCCGATCAGCTTTTCGGTACTCGCACGGATTGCTGCCGATCCCGATACTGGCCCGGATTCTACCATTTTTCGGTATTCACACTGATTGTAACCTTTTCCGGGACTCATCCGATCAGCTTTTCGGTACTCGCACGGATTTTAGCCGATCCCCATACCGGCCCGGATTCTACCATTTTTCGGTATTCACACTGATTGTAACCTTTTCCGGGACTCATCCGATCAGCTTTTCGGTACTCGCACGGATTCCAGCCGATCCCCATACCGGCCCGGATTCTACCATTTTTCGGTATTCACACTGATTGTAACCTTTTCCGGGACTCATCCGATCAGCTTTTCGGTACTCGCACGGATTTTAGCCGATCCCCATACCGGCCAGGATTCTACCATTTTTCGGTATTCACACTGATTGTAACCTTTTCCGGGACTCATCCGATCAGCTTTTCGGTACTCGCACGGATTCCAGCCGATCCCCAAACCGGCCCGGATGCTACCATTTTTCGGTATTCACACTGATTGTAACCTTTTCCGGGACTCATCCGATCAGCTTTTCGGTACTCGCACGGATTGCTGCCGATCCCGATACTGGCCCGGATTCTACCATTTTTCGGTATTCACACTGATTGTAACCTTTTCCGGGACTCATCCGATCAGCTTTTCGGTACTCGCACGGATTCCAGCCGATCCCCATACCGGCCCGGATTCTACCATTTTTCGGTATTCACACTGATTGTAACCTTTTCCGGGACTCATCCGATCAGTTTTTCGGTACTCGCACGGATTGCTGCCGATCCCGATACTGGCCCGGATTCTACCATTTTTCGGTATTACACTGATTGTAACCTTTTCCGGGACTCACCCGATCAGCTTTTCGGTACTCGAACGGATTCCAGCCGATCCCCATACCGGCCCGGATTCTACCATTTTTCGGTATTCACACTGATTGTAACCTTTTCCGGGACTCATCCGATCAGCTTTTCGGTACTCGCACGGATTCCAGCCGATCCCCATACCGGCCCGGATTCTACCATTTTTCGGTATTCACACTGATTGTAACCTTTTCCGGGACTCATCCGATCAGCTTTTCGGTACTCGCACGGATTTTAGCCGATCCCCATACCGGCCCGGATTCTACCATTTTTCGGTATTCACACTGATTGTAACCTTTTCCGGGACTCATCCGATCAGCTTTTCGGTACTCGCACGGATTCCAGCCGATCCCCAAACCGGCCCGGATGCTACCATTTTTCGGTATTCACACTGATTGTAACCTTTTCCGGGACTCATCCGATCAGCTTTTCGGTACTCGCACGGATTGCTGCCGATCCCGATACTGGCCCGGATTCTACCATTTTTCGGTATTCACACTGATTGTAACCTTTTCCGGGACTCATCCGATCAGCTTTTCGGTACTCGCACGGATTCCAGCCGATCCCCATACCGGCCCGGATTCTACCATTTTTCGGTATTCACACTGATTGTAACCTTTTCCGGGACTCATCCGATCAGTTTTTCGGTACTCGCACGGATTGCTGCCGATCCCGATACTGGCCCGGATTCTACCATTTTTCGGTATTACACTGATTGTAACCTTTTCCGGGACTCACCCGATCAGCTTTTCGGTACTCGAACGGATTCCAGCCGATCCCCATACCGGCTCGGATTCTACCATTTTTCGGTATTCACACTGATTGTAACCTTTTCCGGGACTCATCCGATCAGCTTTTCGGTACTCGCACGGATTCCAGCCGATCCCCAAACCGGCCCGGATTCTACCATTTTTCGGTATTCACACTGATTGTAACCTTTTCCGGGACTCATCCGATCAGCTTTTCGGTACTCGCACGGATTGCTGCCGATCCCGATATTGGCCCGGATTCTACCATTTTTCGGTATTCACACTGATTGTAACCTTTTCCGGGACTCATCCGATCAGCTTTTCGGTACTCGCACGGATTCCAGCCGATCCCCATACCGGCCCGGATTCTACCATTTTTCGGTATTCACACTGATTGTAACCTTTTCCGGGACTCACCCGATCAGCTTTTCGGTACTCGAACGGATTCCAGCCGATCCCCATACCGGCTCGGATTCTACCATTTTTCGGTATTCACACTGATTGTAACCTTTTCCGGGACTCATCCGATCAGCTTTTCGGTACTCGCACGGATTCCAGCCGATCCCCAAACCGGCCCGGATTCTACCATTTTTCGGTATTCACACTGATTGTAACCTTTTCCGGGACTCATCCGATCAGCTTTTCGGTACTCGCACGGATTTTAGCCGATCCCCATACCGGCCCGGATTCTACCATTTTTCGGTATTCACACTGATTGTAACCTTTTCCGGGACTCATCCGATCAGTTTTTCGGTACTCGCACGGATTGCTGCCGATCCCGATACTGGCCCGGATTCTACCATTTTTCGGTATTACACTGATTGTAACCTTTTCCGGGACTCACCCGATCAGCTTTTCGGTACTCGAACGGATTCCAGCCGATCCCCATACCGGCTCGGATTCTACCATTTTTCGGTATTCACACTGATTGTAACCTTTTCCGGGACTCATCCGATCAGCTTTTCGGTACTCGCACGGATTCCAGCCGATCCCCAAACCGGCCCGGATTCTACCATTTTTCGGTATTCACACTGATTGTAACCTTTTCCGGGACTCATCCGATCAGCTTTTCGGTACTCGCACGGATTGCTGCCGATCCCGATATTGGCCCGGATTCTACCATTTTTCGGTATTCACACTGATTGTAACCTTTTCCGGGACTCATCCGATCAGCTTTTCGGTACTCGCACGGATTCCAGCCGATCCCCATACCGGCCCGGATTCTACCATTTTTCGGTATTCACACTGATTGTAACCTTTTCCGGGACTCACCCGATCAGCTTTTCGGTACTCGAACGGATTCCAGCCGATCCCCATACCGGCTCGGATTCTACCATTTTTCGGTATTCACACTGATTGTAACCTTTTCCGGGACTCATCCGATCAGCTTTTCGGTACTCGCACGGATTCCAGCCGATCCCCAAACCGGCCCGGATTCTACCATTTTTCGGTATTCACACTGATTGTAACCTTTTCCGGGACTCACCCGATCAGCTTTTCGGTACTCGAACGGATTCCAGCCGATCCCCATACCGGCTCGGATTCTACCATTTTTCGGTATTCACACTGATTGTAACCTTTTCCGGGACTCATCCGATCAGCTTTTCGGTACTCGCACGGATTCCAGCCGATCCCCAAACCGGCCCGGATTCTACCATTTTTCGGTATTCACACTGATTGTAACCTTTTCCGGGACTCACCCGATCAGCTTTTCGGTACTCGAACGGATTCCAGCCGATCCCCATACCGTCTCGGATTCTACCATTTTTCGGTATTCACACTGATTGTAACCTTTTCCGGGACTCATCCGATCAGCTTTTCGGTACTCGCACGGATTCCAGCCGATCCCCAAACCGGCCCGGATTCTACCATTTTTCGGTATTCACACTGATTGTAACCTTTTCCGGGACTCATCCGATCAGCTTTTCGGTACTCGCACGGATTGCTGCCGATCCCGATATTGGCCCGGATTCTACCATTTTTCGGTATTCACACTGATTGTAACCTTTTCCGGGACTCATCCGATCAGCTTTTCGGTACTCGCACGGATTCCAGCCGATCCCCATACCGGCCCGGATTCTACCATTTTTCGGTATTCACACTGATTGTAACCTTTTCCGGGACTCACCCGATCAGCTTTTCGGTACTCGAACGGATTCCAGCCGATCCCCATACCGGCTCGGATTCTACCATTTTTCGGTATTCACACTGATTGTAACCTTTTCCGGGACTCATCCGATCAGCTTTTCGGTACTCGCACGGATTCCAGCCGATCCCCAAACCGGCCCGGATTCTACCATTTTTCGGTATTCACACTGATTGTAACCTTTTCCGGGACTCATCCGATCAGCTTTTCGGTACTCGCACGGATTCCAGCCGATCCCCATACCGGCCCGGATTCTACCATTTTTCGGTATTCACACTGATTGTAACCTTTTCCGGGACTCACCCGATCAGCTTTTCGGTACTCGAACGGATTCCAGCCGATCCCCATACCGGCTCGGATTCTACCATTTTTCGGTATTCACACTGATTGTAACCTTTTCCGGGACTCATCCGATCAGCTTTTCGGTACTCGCACGGATTCCAGCCGATCCCCAAACCGGCCCGGATTCTACCATTTTTCGGTATTCACACTGATTGTAACCTTTTCCGGGACTCACCCGATCAGCTTTTCGGTACTCGAACGGATTCCAGCCGATCCCCATACCGGCTCGGATTCTACCATTTTTCGGTATTCACACTGATTGTAACCTTTTCCGGGACTCATCCGATCAGCTTTTCGGTACTCGCACGGATTCCAGCCGATCCCCAAACCGGCCCGGATTCTACCATTTTTCGGTATTCACACTGATTGTAACCTTTTCCGGGACTCACCCGATCAGCTTTTCGGTACTCGAACGGATTCCAGCCGATCCCCATACCGGCTCGGATTCTACCATTTTTCGGTATTCACACTGATTGTAACCTTTTCCGGGACTCATCCGATCAGCTTTTCGGTACTCGCACGGATTCCAGCCGATCCCCAAACCGGCCCGGATTCTACCATTTTTCGGTATTCACACTGTTTGTAACCTTTTCCGGGACTCATCCGATCAGCTTTTCGGTACTCGCACGGATTGCTGCCGATCCCGATATTGGCCCGGATTCTACCATTTTTCGGTATTCACACTGATTGTAACCTTTTCCGGGACTCATCCGATCAGCTTTTCGGTACTCGCACGGATTCCAGCCGATCCCCATACCGGCCCGGATTCTACCATTTTTCGGTATTCACACTGATTGTAACCTTTTCCGGGACTCACCCGATCAGCTTTTCGGTACTCGAACGGATTCCAGCCGATCCCCATACCGGCTCGGATTCTACCATTTTTCGGTATTCACACTGATTGTAACCTTTTCCGGGACTCATCCGATCAGCTTTTCGGTACTCGCACGGATTCCAGCCGATCCCCAAACCGGCCCGGATTCTACCATTTTTCGGTATTCACACTGATTGTAACCTTTTCCGGGACTCATCCGATCAGCTTTTCGGTACTCGCACGGATTTTAGCCGATCCCCATACCGGCCCGGATTCTACCATTTTTCGGTATTCACACTGATTGTAACCTTTTCCGGGACTCATCCGATCAGTTTTTCGGTACTCGCACGGATTGCTGCCGATCCCGATACTGGCCCGGATTCTACCATTTTTCGGTATTACACTGATTGTAACCTTTTCCGGGACTCACCCGATCAGCTTTTCGGTACTCGAACGGATTCCAGCCGATCCCCATACCGGCTCGGATTCTACCATTTTTCGGTATTCACACTGATTGTAACCTTTTCCGGGACTCATCCGATCAGCTTTTCGGTACTCGCACGGATTCCAGCCGATCCCCAAACCGGCCCGGATTCTACCATTTTTCGGTATTCACACTGATTGTAACCTTTTCCGGGACTCATCCGATCAGCTTTTCGGTACTCGCACGGATTGCTGCCGATCCCGATATTGGCCCGGATTCTACCATTTTTCGGTATTCACACTGATTGTAACCTTTTCCGGGACTCATCCGATCAGCTTTTCGGTACTCGCACGGATTCCAGCCGATCCCCATACCGGCCCGGATTCTACCATTTTTCGGTATTCACACTGATTGTAACCTTTTCCGGGACTCACCCGATCAGCTTTTCGGTACTCGAACGGATTCCAGCCGATCCCCATACCGGCTCGGATTCTACCATTTTTCGGTATTCACACTGATTGTAACCTTTTCCGGGACTCATCCGATCAGCTTTTCGGTACTCGCACGGATTCCAGCCGATCCCCAAACCGGCCCGGATTCTACCATTTTTCGGTATTCACACTGATTGTAACCTTTTCCGGGACTCATCCGATCAGCTTTTCGGTACTCGCACGGATTCCAGCCGATCCCCAAACCGGCCCGGATGCTACCATTTTTCGGTATTCACACTGATTGTAACCTTTTCCGGGACTCATCCGATCAGCTTTTCGGTACTCGCACGGATTGCTGCCGATCCCGATACTGGCCCGGATTCTACCATTTTTCGGTATTCACACTGATTGTAACCTTTTCCGGGACTCATCCGATCAGCTTTTCGGTACTCGCACGGATTTTAGCCGATCCCCATACCGGCCCGGATTCTACCATTTTTCGGTATTCACACTAATTGTAACCTTTTCCGGGACTCATCCGATCAGCTTTTCGGTACTCGCACGGATTCCAGCCGATCCCCATACCGGCCCGGATTCTACCATTTTTCGGTATTCACACTGATTGTAACCTTTTCCGGGACTCACCCGATCAGCTTTTCGGTACTCGAACGGATTCCAGCCGATCCCCATACCGGCTCGGATTCTACCATTTTTCGGTATTCACACTGATTGTAACCTTTTCCGGGACTCATCCGATCAGCTTTTCGGTACTCGCACGGATTCCAGCCGATCCCCAAACCGGCCCGGATTCTACCATTTTTCGGTATTCACACTGATTGTAACCTTTTCCGGGACTCATCCGATCAGCTTTTCGGTACTCGCACGGATTCCAGCCGATCCCCAAACCGGCCCGGATGCTACCATTTTTCGGTATTCACACTGATTGTAACCTTTTCCGGGACTCATCCGATCAGCTTTTCGGTACTCGCACGGATTGCTGCCGATCCCGATACTGGCCCGGATTCTACCATTTTTCGGTATTCACACTGATTGTAACCTTTTCCGGGACTCATCCGATCAGCTTTTCGGTACTCGCACGGATTTTAGCCGATCCCCATACCGGCCCGGATTCTACCATTTTTCGGTATTCACACTGATTGTAACCTTTTCCGGGACTCATCCGATCAGCTTTTCGGTACTCGCACGGATTGCTGCCGATCCCGATACTGGCCCGGATTCTACCATTTTTCGGTATTCACACTGATTGTAACCTTTTCCGGGACTCATCCGATCAGATTTTCGGTACTCGCACGGATTCCAGCCGATCCCCATACCGGCCCGGATTCTACCATTTTTCGGTATTCACACTGATTGTAACCTTTTCCGGGACTCATCCGATCAGTTTTTCGGTACTCGCACGGATTGCTGCCGATCCCGATACTGGCCCGGATTCTACCATTTTTCGGTATTCACACTGATTGTAACCTTTTCCGGGACTCACCCGATCAGCTTTTCGGTACTCGAACGGATTCCAGCCGATCCCCATACCGGCTCGGATTCTACCATTTTTCGGTATTCACACTGATTGTAACCTTTTCCGGGACTCATCCGATCAGCTTTTCGGTACTCGCACGGATTCCAGCCGATCCCCAAACCGGCCCGGATTCTACCATTTTTCGGTATTCACACTGATTGTAACCTTTTCCGGGACTCATCCGATCAGCTTTTCGGTACTCGCACGGATTGCTGCCGATCCCGATATTGGCCCGGATTCTACCATTTTTCGGTATTCACACTGATTGTAACCTTTTCCGGGACTCATCCGATCAGCTTTTCGGTACTCGCACGGATTCCAGCCGATCCCCATACCGGCCCGGATTCTACCATTTTTCGGTATTCACACTGATTGTAACCTTTTCCGGGACTCACCCGATCAGCTTTTCGGTACTCGAACGGATTCCAGCCGATCCCCATACCGGCTCGGATTCTACCATTTTTCGGTATTCACACTGATTGTAACCTTTTCCGGGACTCATCCGATCAGCTTTTCGGTACTCGCACGGATTCCAACCGATCCCCAAACCGGCCCGGATTCTACCATTTTTCGGTATTCACACTGATTGTAACCTTTTCCGGGACTCATCCGATCAGCTTTTCGGTACTCGCACGGATTCCAGCCGATCCCCAAACCGGCCCGGATGCTACCATTTTTCGGTATTCACACTGATTGTAACCTTTTCCGGGACTCATCCGATCAGCTTTTCGGTACTCGCACGGATTGCTGCCGATCCCGATACTGGCCCGGATTCTACCATTTTTCGGTATTCACACTGATTGTAACCTTTTCCGGGACTCATCCGATCAGCTTTTCGGTACTCGCACGGATTTTAGCCGATCCCCATACCGGCCCGGATTCTACCATTTTTCGGTATTCACACTGATTGTAACCTTTTCCGGGACTCATCCGATCAGTTTTTCGGTACTCGCACGGATTGCTGCCGATCCCGATACTGGCCCGGATTCTACCATTTTTCGGTATTACACTGATTGTAACCTTTTCCGGGACTCACCCGATCAGCTTTTCGGTACTCGAACGGATTCCAGCCGATCCCCATACCGGCTCGGATTCTACCATTTTTCGGTATTCACACTGATTGTAACCTTTTCCGGGACTCATCCGATCAGCTTTTCGGTACTCGCACGGATTCCAGCCGATCCCCAAACCGGCCCGGATTCTACCATTTTTCGGTATTCACACTGATTGTAACCTTTTCCGGGACTCATCCGATCAGCTTTTCGGTACTCGCACGGATTGCTGCCGATCCCGATATTGGCCCGGATTCTACCATTTTTCGGTATTCACACTGATTGTAACCTTTTCCGGGACTCATCCGATCAGCTTTTCGGTACTCGCACGGATTCCAGCCGATCCCCATACCGGCCCGGATTCTACCATTTTTCGGTATTCACACTGATTGTAACCTTTTCCGGGACTCACCCGATCAGCTTTTCGGTACTCGAACGGATTCCAGCCGATCCCCATACCGGCTCGGATTCTACCATTTTTCGGTATTCACACTGATTGTAACCTTTTCCGGGACTCATCCGATCAGCTTTTCGGTACTCGCACGGATTCCAGCCGATCCCCAAACCGGCCCGGATTCTACCATTTTTCGGTATTCACACTGATTGTAACCTTTTCCGGGACTCATCCGATCAGCTTTTCGGTACTCGCACGGATTCCAGCCGATCCCCAAACCGGCCCGGATGCTACCATTTTTCGGTATTCACACTGATTGTAACCTTTTCCGGGACTCATCCGATCAGCTTTTCGGTACTCGCACGGATTGCTGCCGATCCCGATACTGGCCCGGATTCTACCATTTTTCGGTATTCACACTGATTGTAACCTTTTCCGGGACTCATCCGATCAGCTTTTCGGTACTCGCACGGATTTTAGCCGATCCCCATACCGGCCCGGATTCTACCATTTTTCGGTATTCACACTGATTGTAACCTTTTCCGGGACTCATCCGATCAGCTTTTCGGTACTCGCACGGATTCCAGCCGATCCCCATACCGGCCCGGATTCTACCATTTTTCGGTATTCACACTGATTGTAACCTTTTCCGGGACTCATCCGATCAGCTTTTCGGTACTCGCACGGATTTTAGCCGATCCCCATACCGGCCCGGATTCTACCATTTTTCGGTATTCACACTGATTGTAACCTTTTCCGGGACTCATCCGATCAGCTTTTCGGTACTCGCACGGATTCCAGCCGATCCCCAAACCGGCCCGGATGCTACCATTTTTCGGTATTCACACTGATTGTAACCTTTTCCGGGACTCATCCGATCAGCTTTTCGGTACTCGCACGGATTGCTGCCGATCCCGATACTGGCCCGGATTCTACCATTTTTCGGTATTCACACTGATTGTAACCTTTTCCGGGACTCATCCGATCAGCTTTTCGGTACTCGCACGGATTCCAGCCGATCCCCATACCGGCCCGGATTCTACCATTTTTCGGTATTCACACTGATTGTAACCTTTTCCGGGACTCATCCGATCAGTTTTTCGGTACTCGCACGGATTGCTGCCGATCCCGATACTGGCCCGGATTCTACCATTTTTCGGTATTACACTGATTGTAACCTTTTCCGGGACTCACCCGATCAGCTTTTCGGTACTCGAACGGATTCCAGCCGATCCCCATACCGGCTCGGATTCTACCATTTTTCGGTATTCACACTGATTGTAACCTTTTCCGGGACTCATCCGATCAGCTTTTCGGTACTCGCACGGATTCCAGCCGATCCCCAAACCGGCCCGGATTCTACCATTTTTCGGTATTCACACTGATTGTAACCTTTTCCGGGACTCATCCGATCAGCTTTTCGGTACTCGCACGGATTGCTGCCGATCCCGATACTGGCCCGGATTCTACCATTTTTCGGTATTCACACTGATTGTAACCTTTTCCGGGACTCATCCGATCAGCTTTTCGGTACTCGCACGGATTCCAGCCGATCCCCATACCGGCCCGGATTCTACCATTTTTCGGTATTCACACTGATTGTAACCTTTTCCGGGACTCATCCGATCAGTTTTTCGGTACTCGCACGGATTGCTGCCGATCCCGATACTGGCCCGGATTCTACCATTTTTCGGTATTCACACTGATTGTAACCTTTTCCGGGACTCACCCGATCAGCTTTTCGGTACTCGAACGGATTCCAGCCGATCCCCATACCGGCTCGGATTCTACCATTTTTCGGTATTCACACTGATTGTAACCTTTTCCGGGACTCATCCGATCAGCTTTTCGGTACTCGCACGGATTCCAGCCGATCCCCAAACCGGCCCGGATTCTACCATTTTTCGGTATTCACACTGATTGTAACCTTTTCCGGGACTCACCCGATCAGCTTTTCGGTACTCGCACGGATTCCAGCCGATCCCCATACCGGCCCGGATTCTACCATTTTTCGGTATTCACACTGATTGTAACCTTTTCCGGGACTCATCCGATCAGCTTTTCGGTACTCGCACGGATTCCAGCCGATCCCCATACCGGCCCGGATTCTACCATTTTTCGGTATTCACACTGATTGTAACCTTTTCCGGGACTCATCCGATCAGCTTTTCGGTACTCGCACGGATTCCAGCCGATCCCCATACCGGCCCGGATTCTACCATTTTTCGGTATTCACACTGATTGTAACCTTTTCCGGGACTCATCCGATCAGCTTTTCGTTACTCGCACGGATTGCTGCCGATCCCGATACTCGCCCGGATTCTACCATTTTTCGGTATTCACACTTATTGTAACCTTTTCCGGGACTCACCCGATCAGCTTTTCGGTACTCGCACGGATTCCAGCCGATCCCCATACCGGCCCGGATTCTACCATTTTTCGGTATTCACACTGATTGTATCCTTTTTCGGGACTCACCCGATCAGCTTTTCGGTACTCGCACGGATTCCAGCCGATCCCCATACCGGCCCGGATTCTACCATTTTTCGGTACTCACACTGATTGTAACCTTTTCCGGGACTCATCCGATCTGCTTTTCGGTACTCGCACGGATTGCTGCCGATCCCGATACTAGCCCGGATTCTACCATTTTTCGGTATTCACACTGATTGTAACCTTTTCCGGGACTCACCCGATCTGCTTTTCGGTACTCACACGGATTCCAGCCGATCCCCATACCGGCCCGGATTCTACCATTTTTCGGTACTCACACTGATTGTAACCTTTTCCGGGACTCATCCGATCAGCTTTTCGGTACTCGCACGGATTGCTGCCGATCCCGATACTCGCCCGGATTCTACCATTTTTCGGTATTCACACTGATTGTAACCTTTTCCGGGACTCATCCGATCAGCTTTTCGGTACTCGCACGGATTGCTGCCGATCCCGATATTGGCCCGGATTCTACCATTTTTCGGTATTCACACTGATTGTAACCTTTTCCGGGACTCATCCGATCAGCTTTTCGGTACTCGCACGGATTCCAGCCGATCCCCATACCGGCCCGGATTCTACCATTTTTCGGTATTCACACTGATTGTAACCTTTTCCGGGACTCACCCGATCAGCTTTTCGGTACTCGAACGGATTCCAGCCGATCCCCGTACCGGCTCGGATTCTACCATTTTTCGGTATTCACACTGATTGTAACCTTTTCCGGGACTCATCCGATCAGCTTTTCGGTACTCGCACGGATTCCAGCCGATCCCCAAACCGGCCCGGATTCTACCATTTTTCGGTATTCACACTGATTGTAACCTTTTCCGGGACTCATCCGATCAGCTTTTCGGTACTCGCACGGATTGCTGCCGATCCCGATACTGGCCCGGATTCTACCATTTTTCGGTATTCACACTGATTGTAACCTTTTCCGGGACTCATCCGATCAGCTTTTCGGTACTCGCACGGATTCCAGCCGATCCCCATACCGGCCCGGATTCTACCATTTTTCGGTATTCACACTGATTGTAACCTTTTCCGGGACTCATCCGATCAGTTTTTCGGTACTCGCACGGATTGCTGCCGATCCCGATACTGGCCCGGATTCTACCATTTTTCGGTATTCACACTGATTGTAACCTTTTCCGGGACTCACCCGATCAGCTTTTCGGTACTCGAACGGATTCCAGCCGATCCCCATACCGGCTCGGATTCTACCATTTTTCGGTATTCACACTGATTGTAACCTTTTCCGGGACTCATCCGATCAGCTTTTCGGTACTCGCACGGATTCCAGCCGATCCCCAAACCGGCCCGGATTCTACCATTTTTCGGTATTCACACTGATTGTAACCTTTTCCGGGACTCATCCGATCAGCTTTTCGGTACTCGCACGGATTGCTGCCGATCCCGATATTGGCCCGGATTCTACCATTTTTCGGTATTCACACTGATTGTAACCTTTTCCGGGACTCATCCGATCAGCTTTTCGGTACTCGCACGGATTCCAGCCGATCCCCATACCGGCCCGGATTCTACCATTTTTCGGTATTCACACTGATTGTAACCTTTTCCGGGACTCATCCGATCAGCTTTTCGTTACTCGCACGGATTGCTGCCGATCCCGATACTCGCCCGGATTCTACCATTTTTCGGTATTCACACTTATTGTAACCTTTTCCGGGACTCACCCGATCAGCTTTTCGGTACTCGCACGGATTCCAGCCGATCCCCATACCGGCCCGGATTCTACCATTTTTCGGTATTCACACTGATTGTATCCTTTTCCGGGACTCACCCGATCAGCTTTTCGGTACTCGCACGGATTCCAGCCGATCCCCATACCGGCCCGGATTCTACCATTTTTCGGTACTCACACTGATTGTAACCTTTTCCGGGACTCATCCGATCTGCTTTTCGGTACTCGCACGGATTGCTGCCGATCCCGATACTAGCCCGGATTCTACCATTTTTCGGTATTCACACTGATTGTAACCTTTTCCGGGACTCACCCGATCTGCTTTTCGGTACTCACACGGATTCCAGTTGATCCCCATACCGGCCCGGATTCTACCATTTTTCGGTACTCACACTGATTGTAACCTTTTCCGGGACTCATCCGATCAGCTTTTCGGTACTCGCACGGATTGCTGCCGATCCCGATACTCGCCCGGATTCTACCATTTTTCGGTATTCACACTGATTGTAACCTTTTCCGGGACTCATCCGATCAGCTTTTCGGTACTCGCACGGATTCCAGCCGATCCCCATACCGGCCCGGATTCTACCATTTTTCGGTATTCACACTGATTGTAACCTTTTCCGGGACTCATCCGATCAGCTTTTCGTTACTCGCACGGATTGCTGCCGATCCCGATACTCGCCCGGATTCTACCATTTTTCGGTATTCACACTTATTGTAACCTTTTCCGGGACTCACCCGATCAGCTTTTCGGTACTCGCACGGATTGCTGCCGATCCCCATACTCGCCCGGATTCTACCATTTTTTGGTATTCACAGTGATTGTAACCTTTTCCGGGACTCACCCGATCAGCTTTTCGGTACTCGCACGGATTGTAGCAAATCCCGATACTGGCCTGGATTCTACAATTTTTCGATATTCACACTGATTGTAACCTTTTCCGGGACTCATCCGATCAGCTTTTCGGTACTCGCACGGATTGCTGCCGATCCCGATATTGGCCCGAATTCTACCATTTTTCGGTATTCACACTGATTGTAACCTTTTCCGGGACTCACCCGATCAGCTTTTCGGCACTCGCACGGATTGCTGCCGATCCCGATACTCGCCCGGATTCTACTATTTTTGGGTATTCACACTGATTGTAACCTTTTCCGGGACTCACCCGATCAGCTTTTCGGTACTCGAACGGATTCCAGCCGATCCCCATACCGGCTCGGATTCTACCATTTTTCGGTATTCACACTGATTGTAACCTTTTCCGGGACTCATCCGATCAGCTTTTCGGTACTCGCACGGATTCCAGCCGATCCCCAAACCGGCCCGGATTCTACCATTTTTCGGTATTCACACTGATTGTAACCTTTTCCGGGACTCATCCGATCAGCTTTTCGGTACTCGCACGGATTCCAGCCGATCCCCATACCGGCCCGGATTCTACCATTTTTCGGTATTCACACTGATTGTAACCTTTTCCGGGACTCATCCGATCAGCTTTTCGGTACTCGCACGGATTGCTGCCGATCCCGATACTGGCCCGGATTCTACCATTTTTCGGTATTCACACTGATTGTAACCTTTTCCGGGACTCACCCGATCAGCTTTTCGGTACTCGAACGGATTCTAGCCGATCCCCATACCGGCTCGGATTCTACCATTTTTCGGTATTCACACTGATTGTAACCTTTTCCGGGACTCATCCGATCAGCTTTTCGGTACTCGCACGGATTCCAGCCGATCCCCAAACCGGCCCGGATTCTACCATTTTTCGGTATTCACACTGATTGTAACCTTTTCCGGGACTCATCCGATCAGCTTTTCGGTACTCGCACGGATTGCTGCCGATCCCGATATTGGCCCGGATTCTACCATTTTTCGGTATTCACACTGATTGTAACCTTTTCCGGGACTCATCCGATCAGCTTTTCGGTACTCGCACGGATTCCAGCCGATCCCCAAACCGGCCCGGATTCTACCATTTTTCGGTATTCACACTGATTGTAACCTTTTCCGGGACTCATCCGATCAGCTTTTCGGTACTCGCACGGATTGCTGCCGATCCCGATATTGGCCCGGATTCTACCATTTTTCGGTATTCACACTGATTGTAACCTTTTCCGGGACTCATCCGATCAGCTTTTCGGTACTCGCGCGGATACCAGCTGATCCCGGAACTGGCCCGGATTCTACCATTTTTCGGTATTCACTTTGATTTTAACCTTTTCCGGGACTCGCACGGTCAGTTTTTCGGTACCCACACGGATTCTACCGGATCCCGGTACTGGCCCGGATTCTATCATTTTTCCGTATTCACACTGGTTGTAACCTTTTCCGGGGCTCGCCCGAGCAGCTTTTCGGTACTCGAACGGATTCCAGCCGATCCCCATACCGGCTCGGATTCTACCATTTTTCGGTATTCACACTGATTGTAACCTTTTCCGGGACTCATCCGATCAGCTTTTCGGTACTCGCACGGATTCCAGCCGATCCCCAAACCGGCCCGGATTCTACCATTTTTCGGTATTCACACTGATTGTAACCTTTTCCGGGACTCATCCGATTAGCTTTTCGGTACTTCGCACGGATTGCTGCCGATCCCGATATTGGCCCGGATTCTACCATTTTTCGGTATTCACACTGATTGTAACCTTTTCCGGGACTCATCCGATCAGCTTTTCGGTACTCGCGCGGATACCAGCTGATCCCGGAACTGGCCCGGATTCTACCATTTTTCGGTATTCACTTTGATTTTAACCTTTTCCGGGACTCGCACGGTCAGTTTTTCGGTACCCACACGGATTCTACCGGATCCCGGTACTGGCCCGGATTCTATCATTTTTCCGTATTCACACTGGTTGTAACCTTTTCCGGGGCTCGCCCGAGCAGCTTTTCGGTACTCGCACGGATTCCTGTCGATCCCCGGACTGGCCCGGATTCTTCCATTTTTCGGTATTCACACTGATTGTAACCTTTTCCGAGACTCGCCTGGTCAGTGTTTTGGTACTCGCACGGATTCTACTGGATCCCGGTACTGGCCAGGATTCTACCATTTTTCGGTATTCACCCTGATTTTAAACTTCTTTGGGATACGCACGGTCAGTTTTTCGGTACTGACACGGATTCTACCGGACCCCGGTACTGGCCCGGATTCTATCTTTTTTCCGTATTCACACTGATTGTAACCTTTTCCGGGACTCGCCCGATCACCTTTTCGGTACTCGCACGGATTCCAGTCGATCCCAGTACTGGCCCGGAATCTGCCATTTGTTGGTATTCACACTGATTGTAGCCTTTTCCGGGACTCGCCTTGTCAGTGTTTCGGAACTCGCACTGATTCTACTGGATCCATATACTGTCCCGGATTCTCTCATTATTCGGTATTCACACGAATTCTACCTTTTTTTTATACTCACTCGGTCAGTTTTTCGCTACTCGAAGGGATTCTACCTGATCCCGGTACATGCCCGGATTCTACCATTTTTCGGTATTCACGCGAATTCTACCAATTTTCCACACCCCGCCCAGACAGTTTTTCGGTACTCGAACGGATTCTACCTGATCCCGGTACACGCCCGGATTCTACCATGTTTCGGTATTCACACGAATTCTACCCATTTTCGATACTCGCCCGGTCAGTTTTTCGGTACTCGAACGGATTCTACCCTATCCCGGTACACTCCCGGATTCTATCATTATTCGGTATTCACACGAATTCTACCTTTTTTTTTATACTCACCCGGTCAGTTTTTCGCTACTCGAAGGGATTCAACCTGATACCGGTACACGCCCGGATTCTACCATTTTTCGGTATTCACGCGAATTCTACCAATTTTCCACACCCGCCCAGACAATTTTTCGGTACTCGAAGGGTTTCTACATGATCCCGGTACACGCCCGGATTCTACCATTTTTCGGTATTCGCACGAATTCTACCCATTTTCGATACTCGCCCGGTCAGTTTTTCGGTACTCGAACGGATTCTACCTGACCCCGGTACACTCCCGGATTCTATCATTATTCGGTATTCACACGAATTCTACCCTTTTTTTTATACTCACCCGGTCAATTTTTCGCTACTCGAAGGGATTCTACCTGATCCCGGTACACGCCCGGATTCTACCATTTTTATGTATTCACGCGAATTCTACCAATTTTTCACACCCGCCCGGTCAGTTTTTCGGTACTCGAACGGATTCTACCTGATCCCGGTACACGTCCGGATTCAAACATTTTTCGGTATTCACACGAATTCTACCATTTTTCAATACTCGCCCGGTCAGTTTTTCGGTACTCGAACAGATTCTACCTGATCCCGGTACACGCTCGGATTCTACCATTTTTCGGTATTCACACGAATTCTACCCATTTTCGATTCCCGCCCGGTCAGTTTTTCGATACTCGAACGGATTCTATCTGATCCCGGTACACGTCCGGATTCTACCATTTTTCGGTATTCAGACGAATTCTACCCATTTTCGATACTTGCCCGGTCAGTTTTTCGGTACTCGAACGGATTCTATCTGATCCCGGTACACTCCCGGATTCTATCATTATTCGGTATTCACACGAATTCTACCTTTTTTTTTATACTCACCTAGTCAGTTTTTCGCTACTCGAAGGGATTCTACCTGATACCGGTAGACGCCCGGATTGTACCATTTTTCGGTATTCACGCGAATTCTACCAATTTTCCACACCCGCCCGGTCAGTTTTTCGGTACTCGAACGGATTCTACCTGATCCCGGTACACTCCCGGATTCTATCATTTTTCGATATTCACACGAATTCTACCCATTTTCGATAATCGCCTGGTCAGTTTTTCGGTACTCGAACGGATTCTACCCGATCTCGGTACACTCCCGGATTCTATCATAATTCGGTATTCACACGAATTCTACCTTTTTTTTTATACTCACCCGGTCAGTTTTTCGCTACTCGAAGGGATTCTACCTGATCCCGGTACACGCCCGGATTCTACCATTTTTCGGTATTCACGCGAATTCTACCAATTTTTCACACCCGCCCGGTCAGTTTTTCGGTACTCGTACGGATTCTACCTGATTCCGGTACACGTCCGGATTCAAACATTTTTCGGTATTCACACGAATTCTACCCATTTTCAATACTCGCCCGGTCAGTTTTTCGGTACTCGAACAGATTCTACCTGATCCCGGTACACGCCCGGATTCTACCATTTTTCGGTATTCACACGAATTCTACCCATTTTCGATTCTCGCCCGGTCAGTTTTTCGATACTCGAACGGATTCTATCTGATCCCGGTACACGTCGGGATTCTACCATTTTTCGGTATTCACACGAATTCTACCCATTTTCGATACTCGCCCGGTCAGTTTTTCGGTACTCGAACGGATTCTACCTGATCCTGGTACACTCCCGGATTCTATCATTATTCGGTATTCACACGAATTCTACCTTTTTTTTATACTCACCCGGTCAGCTTTTCGCTACTCGAAGGGATTCTACCTGATCCCGCTAAACGCCCGGATTCTACCATTTTTCGGTGTTCACACGAATTCTACCCATTTTCGATACTCGCCCGGTTAGTTTTTCGGTACTCGAACGGATTCTACCTGATCCCGGTACACTCCCGGATTCTATCATTTTTCGGTATTCACACGAATTCTACCTTTTTTTTTATACTCACCCAGTCAGTTTTTCGCTACTCGAAGGGATTCTACCTGATCCCGGTACATGCCCGGATTCTACCATTTTTATGTATTCACGCGAATTCTACCAATTTTTCACACCCGCCCGGTCAGTTTTTCGGTACTCGAACGGATTCTACCTGATCCCGGTACACGTCCGGATTCAAACATTTTTCGGTATTCACACGAATTCTACCCTTTTTCAATACTCGCCCCGGTCAGTTTTTCGGTACTCGAACAGATTCTACCTGATCCCGGTACACGCTCGGATTCTACCATTTTTCGGTATTCACACGAATTCTACCCATTTTCGATTCCCGCCCGGTCAGTTTTTCGATACTCGAACGGATTCTATCTGTTCCCGGTACACGTCCGGATTCTACCATTTTTCGGTATTCAGACGAATTCTACCCATTTTCGATACTCGCCCGGTCAGTTTTTCGGTACTCGAACGGATTCTATCTGATCCCGGTACACTCCCGGATTCTATCATTATTCGGTATTCACACGAATTCTACCTTTTTTTTTATACTCACCCAGTCAGTTTTTCGCTACTCGAAGGGATTCTACCTGATACCGGTAGACGCCCGGATTGTACCATTTTTCGGTATTCACGCGAATTCTACCAATTTTCCACACCCGCCCGGTCAGTTTTTCGGTACTCGAACGGATTCTACCTGATCCCGGTACACTCCCGGATTCTATCATTTTTCGATATTCACACGAATTGTACCCATTTTCGATAATCGCCTGGTCAGTTTTTCGGTACTCGAACGGATTCTACCCGATCTCGGTACACTCCCGGATTCTATCATTATTCGGTATTCACACGAATTCTACCTTTTTTTTTATACTCACCCGGTCAGTTTTTCGCTACTTGAAAGGATTCTACCTGATCCCGGTACACGCCCGGATTCTACCCTTTTTCAGTATTCACGCGAATTCTACCAATTTTTCACACCCCGCCCGGTCAGTTTTTCGGTACTCGTACGGATTCTACCTGATCCCGGTACACGTCCGGCTTCAAACATTTTTCCGTATTCACACGAATTCTACCCAATTTCAATACTCGCCCGGTCAGTTTTTCGGTACTCGAACAGATTCAACCTGATCCCGGTACACGCCCGGATTCTACCATTTTTCGGTATTCACACGAATTCTACCCATTTTCGATACTCGCCCGGTCAGTTTTTCGGTACTCGAACGGATTCTACCTGATCCTGGTACACTCCCGGATTCTATCATTATTCGGTATTCACACGAATTCTACCTTTTTTTTTATACTCACCCAGTCAGTTTTTCGCTACTCGAAGGGATTCTACCTGATCCTGGTACACGCTAGGATTCTACCATTTTTCGGTATTCACACGAATTCTACCTTTTTTTTTATACTCACCCGGTCAGTTTTTCGCTACTCGAAGGGATTCTACCTGATACCGGTAGACGCCCGGATTGTACCATTTTTCGGTATTCACGCGAATTCTACCAATTTTCCACATCCGCCCGGTCAGTTTTTCGGTACTCGAACGGATTCTACCTGATCCCGGTACACTCCCGGATTCTATCATTTTTCGATATTCACACGAATTCTACCCATTTTCGATACTCGCCTGGTCAGTTTTTCAGTACTCGAACGGATTCTACCCGATCTCGGTACACTCCCGGATTCTATCATTATTCGGTATTCACACGAATTCTACCTTTTTTTTATACTCAGCCGGTCAGTTTTTCGCTAGTCGAAGGGATTCTACCTGTCCCGGTACACGCCCGGTTTCTACCACTTTTCGGTATTCACACGAATTCTACCCATTTTAGATACTCGCCCGGTCAGTTTTTCGGTACTCGAACGGATTCTACCCGATCCCGGTACACTCCCGGATTCAATCATTATTCGGTATTCACACGAATTCTACCTTTTTTTTGATACTCACCCGGTCAGTTTTTCGCTACTCGAAGGGATTCTACCTGATACCGGTACACGCCCGGATTCTACCATTTTTCGGTATTTACGCGAATTCTACCAATTTTCCACACCCGCCCGGTCAGTTTTTCGGTACTCGAACGGATTCTACCTGATCCCGGTACACACCCGTATTCTACCATTATTCGGTATTCACACGAATTCTACCCATTTCAGATTCTCGCCCGGTCAGTTTTTCGGTACTCGAACGGATTCTACCTGATCCTGGTACACTCCCGGATTCTATCATTATTCGGTATTCACACGAATTCTACCTTTTTTTTTATACTCACCCAGTCAGTTTTTCGCTACTCGAAGGGATTCTACCTGATCCTGGTACACGCTAGGATTCTACCATTTTTCGGTATTCACACGAATTCTACCTTTTTTTTTATACTCACCCGGTCAGTTTTTCGCTACTCGAAGGGATTCTACCTGATACCGGTAGACGCCCGGATTGTACCATTTTTCGGTATTCACGCGAATTCTACCAATTTTCCACATCCGCCCGGTCAGTTTTTCGGTACTCGAACGGATTCTACCTGATCCCGGTACACTCCCGGATTCTATCATTTTTCGATATTCACACGAATTCTACCCATTTTCGATACTTGCCTGGTCAGTTTTTCGGTACTCGAACGGATTCTACCCGATGCCGGTACACTCCCGGATTCTACCATTTTTCGGTACTCACGCTAATTCTACCAATTTTCCACACTCGCCCGGTCAGTTTTTTGGTTTTCGAACGGATTCTACCTGATCCCGGTACACGCCCGGATTCTACCATTATTCGGTATTCACACGAATTCTACCTGATCCCGGTATTCTCCCGGATTCTATCATTTTTCGATATTCACACGAATTCTACCCATTTTCGATACTGGCCGGGACAGTTTTTCGGTGCTCGAACGGATTCTACTTGATCCTGGTACACTCCCGGATTCTATCATTATTCGGTATTCACACGAATTCTACCTTTTTTTTATACTCACCTGGTAAGCTTTTCGCTACTCGAAGGGATTCTACCTGATCCGGGTACACGCCCGGATTCTACCATTTTTCGGTATTCACACGAATTCTACCCATTTTTTATTCTCGCCCGGTCAGTTTCTCGATACTCGAACGGATTCTATCTGATCCCGGTACACGTCCGGATTCTACCATTTTTCGGTATTCACACGAATTCTACCAATTTTCCACACCCGCCCAGTCAGTTTTTCTGTACTCGAACGGATTCTACCTGATCCCAGTATTCTCCCGGATTCTACCATTTTTCGGTATTCACACGAATTCTACCCATTTTCGATACTCGCCCGGGCAGTTTTTCGGTACTCGAACGGATTCTACCTGATCCCGGTACACTCCCGGATTCTATCATTATTCGGTATTGACACGAATTCTACCTTTTTTTTTTATACTCACCCGGTCAGTTTTTCGCTACTCGAAGGGATTCTACCTGATACCGGTAGACGCCCGGATTGCACCATTTTTCGGTATTCACGCGAATTCTACCAATTTTCCACACCCGCCCTGTCAGTTTTTCGGTACTCGAACGGATTCTACCTGATCCCGGTACACTCCTGGATTCTATCATTTTTCGATATTCACATGAATTCTACCCATTTTCGATACTCGCCTGGTCAGTTTTTCAGTACTCGAACGGATTCTACCCGATCTCGGTACACTCCCGGATTCTATCATTATTCGGTATTCACACGAATTCTACCTTTTTTTTATACTCACCCGGTCAGTTTTTCGCTACTCGAAGGGATTCTACCTGATCCCGGTACACGCCCGGATTCTACCATTTTTCGGTATTCACACGAATTCTACCCATTTTAGATACTCGCCCGGTCAGTTTTTCGGTACTCGAACGGATTCTACCCGATCCCGGTACACTCCCGGATTCTATCATTATTCGGTATTCACACGAATTCTACCTTTTTTTTTATACTCACCTGGTCAGTTTTTCGCTACTCGAAGGGATTCTACCTGATATCGGTACACGCCCGGATTCTACCATTTTTCGGTATTCACGCGAATTCTACCAATTTTCCACACCCGCCCGGTCAGTTTTCGGTACTCGAACGGATTCTACCTGATCCCGGTACACGCCCGTATTCTACCATTATTCGGTATTCACACGAATTCTACCCATTTCAGATTCTCGCCCGGTCAGTTTTTCGGTACTCGAACGGATTCTACCTGATCCCGGTATTCTCCCGGATTCTACCATTTTTCGGTATTCAC
Source organism: Vitis riparia x Vitis rupestris (assembly GCA_946000675.1). Lineage (NCBI taxonomy): Eukaryota > Viridiplantae > Streptophyta > Magnoliopsida > Vitales > Vitaceae > Vitis > Vitis riparia x Vitis rupestris. The sequence goes on from OX253983.1 coordinate 16,162,756, forward strand.
ACAAAATGTACACATTTTCGATACTCGCCCGGTCAGTTTTTCGGTACTCGAACGGATTCTACCCGATCCCGGTACACTCCTGGATTCTATCATTATTCGATATTCACACGAATTCTACCTTTTTTTTTATACTCACCAGGTCAGTTTTTCGATACTCGAAGCGATTCTACCTGATCCCGGTACACGCCCGGATTCTACCATTTTACTGAATTCACGCGAATTCTACCAATTTTGCACACCCGCCCGGTCAGTTATTCGGTACTCGAACAGATTCTACCTGATCCCGGTACACGCCCAGATTCTACCATTTTTCGGTATTCACACGAATTCTACCCATTTTCGATTCTCGCCCGGTCAGTTTTTCGATACTCGAACGGATTCTATCTGATCCCGGTACACGTCCGGATTCTACCATTTTTCGGTATTCACACGAATTCTACCAATTTTCCACACCCGCCAAGTCAGTTTTTCGGTACTCGAACGGATTCTACCTGATCCCGGTACACTCCCGGATTCTATCATTATTCGGTATTCACACGAATTCTACCTTTTTTTTTATACTCACCCGGTCTGTTTTTCGCTACTCGAAGGGATTCTACCTGATCCCGGTACACGCCCGGATTCTACCATTTTTCGGTATTCACACGAATTCTACCCATTTTCGATACTCGCCCGGTCAGTTTTTCGCTACTCGAAGGGATTCTTCCTGATCCCGGTACACGCCCGGATTCTACCATTTTTCGGTATTCACGCGAATTCTACCAATTTTCCACACCCGCCCAGTCAGTTTTTCGGTACTCGAATGGATTCTACCTGATCCCGGTATTCTCCCGGATTCTACCATTTTTCGGTATTCACACGAATTCTACCCATTTTCGATACTCGCCCGGACAGTTTTTCGGTACTCGAACGGATTCTACCTGATCCCGGTACACTCCCGGATTCTATCATTATTCGGTATTCACACGAATTCTACCTTTTTTTTTATTCTCACCCGGTCAGTTTTTCGCTAGTCGAAGGGATTCTACCTTATCCCGGTACACGCCCGGATTCTACCATTATTCGGTATTCACGCGAATTCTATCAATTTTTCACACCTGCCCGGTCAGTTTTTCGGTACTCGAACGGATTCTACCTGATCCCGGTACACGCCCGGATTCAAACATTTTTCGGTATTTACACGAATTCTATCCATTTTCGATACTCGCCCGGTCAGTTTTTCGGTACTCGAACGGATTCCACCTGATCCCGGTACACTCCCGGATTCTATCATTATTCAGTATTCACACGAATTCTACCTTTTTTTTTATACTCACCCAGTGAATTTTTCGCTACTCGAAGGGATGCTACCTGATCCCGGTACACGCCCGGATTCTACCATTTTTCGGTTTTCACACGAATTCTACCCATTTTTGATACTCACCCGGTCAGTTCTTCAGTACTTGAACGGATTCTAGCCGATCCCGGTACACTCCCGAATTCTATCATTATTCAGTATTCACACGAATTCCACCTTTTTTTTTATACTCACCCGGTCAGTTTTTTGCTACTCGAAGGGATTCTACCTGATACCGGTACAAGCCCGGATTCTACCATTTTTCGGTATTCACGCGAATTCTACCAATTTTCCACACCCGCCCAGACAGCTTTTCGGTACTCGAACGGATTCTACAAGATCTCGGTACACGCCGGGATTCAAACATTTTTCGGTATTCACACGAATTCTACCCATTTTCGATACTCGCCCCGGTCAGTTTTTCGGTACTCGAACGGATTTTACCTGATCCCGGTACACTCCCGGATTCTATCATCATTCGGTATTCACACGAATTCTACCTTTTTTTTTATACTCACCCGGTCAATTTTTCGCTACTGGAAGGAATTCTACCTGATCCCGGTACACCGCCCGGATTCTACCAT